>JAODAL010078795.1:0-12793 GCA_025379985.1 Phyllomedusa bahiana | reverse complement strand
ATGCGCGTTAATGAACAATGCTGGGTGCGCAAAATCAAAAAACACGAAACTGTTATATTTTGGAAAATAAACATATTTTTTGCACCTTTCATTCCCCTTGGGGTGAAAAAAGAATTGCTGTTTTAAGATTTACGTGATGCTGGCAATGAAAAATGCGGGTTTTTGCAAAAGCAAAAAACGTAACTGTTATTTTTTTGTATAATAAAGGGTATTTTTTGCACCTTTAAATTTCACCTGTGGGAATATAAATTGCTGTTTTAAGATTTACGAGAGCGCGTCAATGAACAATGCTGGGTGCGAAAGCAAAAAAACACGTAACTGTTATGTTTTGGTATAATAAACGAAATTTTTGCCCCTTTCAATTCACTGTGGTGAAAATAAATTGCTTTTTTAAGTTTACTAGATGCTGCTCAATAAAAGATGCTGGGTGCGCAAAAGTAAAAAAAAAACCCCAAACTGTTATGTTTTGGTATAATTTCCGGTATTTTTGGCACCTTTAAATTCACCTGGGGTGAATATAAATTGCTTTTAAGATTTACGTGGACTGCGTCAATGAACAATGCTGGGTGCGCAAAAGCCCAAAAAAACCGTAACTGTGATTTTTTCGTACATACACGGTATTTTTTGACAACAAACAACCTTTTGCTGACTACAAGATTGCTGGTTGTAATTTAGCTGAAAGGGGTGGATAACAACATCACGGGTGTAATGGAAAAAATTAAATGAACACCAATTGAAATGTATATGATAAAAAATTGATTGCAGCAACAATGAGACCTGCAGTTACTAGAAGATGTGTATCCAATTAAATTCAGGCTGCCCAATATCCAGAAATATTTCAATTCAAACTGTTAAAATAAAGATATTCCACAAATGTTACACTAAGTCTTGGTAACTTTATCCATGTTCTTTTTTAAATAGGTTGTCTGGGCCCCGGGGGGCCCCCCCCCCCCCCCACCGCCGTGAAATTTTCAGCGGTTTAAAGGCTTTAAAAAAAAAAATTTTCTAGCTAACTAATGAAATCTTTAAATCTCTAATCAACAAAATTTGGAAAGGGTCACAGCTAATAGTGAGGTTTTTTCTGTGCAGAAATAGCTAATTTGCTGAGCTGTTTGGGCCCCAAGACGCAGGTCCATCCCTATGAACGCTGAGGACACGACTGAAACAGGAAACGCTGTTCTATTTTAAAAAGAGGTCATGTGATTTTTCCAGCCAAATCGCAACCATACACATCCCAGTATGACCGCACACACTCTCACCCTGCTTATTCTGAATTATTTGCTGGCCCCAAAATTACAGGAAAAACGCCGGGGAAAAAAGGGGCCCATCTTAATAGATATGCCAAATTTTTAAACCTTTTAAATTTTCGAGATCTGGAAATTTGATCACCATAAAAACCCCGCCATTTTCAACTTTTTTCGATAAAAAAGCTCAACACTATTACAACCTCGCAGCTCCCACCCTGAGCAGCTCCAGACCGGGACCCCCCGGCTGAGGTTATATTTTTTTTTATTTTATAATGGCTACAGGGGGGGGATCACTGGCTAAGGGGGCATTACTGGGCCCCAGGGGCATCTATGGCTAAAAGGGGGCATCACGGGGTTTACAGGGGGAATCACTGGCTATAGAGGGGGCTTTTTTTGGCTACGGGGGGGCATCAGGGCCTACAAGGGGGGCATCATTGGTAAAAAGGGGGCCAATCTACTGGCTCCCAAGGGGGGCCCTTTACTGGTACGGGGGGGCATCCCGGCAAACAAAGGTGGATCTAGGGTTTACAGGGGGCATCTACGGGCTACGGGGGGCTTCTACTGGCACAAGGGGGGCATCTCCCGGGGTTAAAAGGGGGGCATCACGGGCTACAGGGGTACCCCGGGTACGAGGGGGTAAACTGGCTACGGGGGGTCATGGCTATAAAGGGGGCACCCGGGGCTACAGGGGGCTTTAAATTTGTAAAAGGGGGGCATCTTTTTTTGGCTAAAGGGGGGGGAAAAAACGGGCTAAAAAGGGGGGAAATCTTATGGCACGGGGGGCACCCAAAGGCTAAAAGGGTTGGGCATCTTGGCTACGGGGGGATTTTTAGGGCTCGGGGGCATCTTTTGGCTACAAGGGGGGCTTTTAACTGGTTAAAAGGGGGGATCCCCTGGTACGGGTGGTTTTTCACTGGCTACAGGGGGGGCCATCACTGGTTACAGGGGGGGATCACGGTTTAACAGGGAGTATCCAAATGGCAACAGGGGGGCATCACTGGCTAAAAGGGGGGGGCATAAAGGCTACAAGGATGATTACGGGCTACGGGGGGTTTAAATCTACTGCTACAAGGGGGGAAACAGGGCCCTACGGGGGTATAACTGGTTAAGAGGGGGAAACCCATGGTAAAAGGGGGGGGATCATGGCTACAGGGGGGGGCATACTGGCTACGGGGCTTTCAGGGCTACAGGGGGAATAGGGTAAAAGGAGGGCATCTTTGGCAAAAAAAGGGGCCCTCTACTGGCTACAAGGGGGGCATTACGGTTTCCAGGGGGCATCTTCGGGAAAGGGGGGGCTTTTCTACTGGTTTACAGGGGGCCCACCCTAAGGCAACGGGGGGGGGCATTTTATGGCTACAGGGGGTTTACCCCTTTGCTACGGGGGGTTCAATGGGCTATAGGGGTTTCTACCTGGGTAAAAAGGGGCCCTTATGTCGGGGAACGGGGGGCATATTAAAATGGCTACCATATGAGGGCTATAGATGGGGAAAGTTTGAAAAAGAGTTTTTGGGAAATTTGGGTTTAGAAGTGTTTGGTTTTTTGGGAGGAGTCAAAGTGTTTTTTTTAAAAAATTTTACAGTAAAGGATTTTGGGAAGTCATAAAGGGTCGGGGGAAGAGGGAAAAAAAAGAAAAAAAGAAAGGGGAACAAACTTAAAGAGAAGTTTGTGAGTCCCCCAGATAAAAATTTTTCTGAAAAACCTTAAAATGTTGCAGAGTTTGTGTACGGGCGGGGATCCAAAACTGAAAGGTCACTTTTTAGCGGTAATAGGGTTTGTAGTATAATGGTTTTTTTCTCAAAATTTGGTCATTTTGTATTTTTTTTCGGTTCCTTTTTGTGGTGAAAATTTGTTTCAGGGTTTTTGGGGGTTTTTTTCGGGCACGTTTTGTTGGTTTTAAATGTGGTTTGTGTTTTTGGGATTCTAGTTTTGTGAAAGCGTTTTATTTGGAACTTTTAAACAAATTTTTTTAGCAGCTTTAAAAGGGGTTGCGATTGGGGTTAAAGCTTTTTTTTATTTTGGCTTTGGTTTTTTGGGTGATGAATGTTTAAACCGGGGAAGGGGGGGGGGGGGGGGGGAAGAAATTTGTTCACCTCCCCCTTTTGATTAAAATTTTGCCTAGGAAATTGCCCCCCCCTCTTCTAACACTTCGGGTCTCTCCTTCCCCATCTCTGACCCAACCTGCTTCCCTTTCTCCACCTTTTTCCAAATCCATCTTGTCCCAAATCTACTGTTTCCCCTGAGAGACAACCCCTTTAAACCCCTGCACCTCTCTTCCCTTTTCCCCCCCCAAAATTCTCTCCCTTTAAAATTTCCCCGAAAATTTCCCCTTTTAAAACCGAAACCCTCGCATCCCCGCTCCTACAGGACCTTCTTTCTGCTTTTAAATTTCCCCCAAACACTCTGGAATTTCAGGGGCCCCAACACAAAAAGACTTTTCCCCATTTTCACCATCCCCAGTTGTTAGTTTTTTTAACTTGTCCCTTTGAATTTTTTTTGACCCGTTTTTTATAAAAACCGAATTTTACAAGCATTTATGGAATTTGGGGTGCTAAAAAATTAAAATATTAAAAAATTTAAAATAATATTTGGGCCTTTAAACATTGAGCAACTATATTAAACATTTCCCTAACTTATTTTTTCCCACACTTTGTCCTGTGTCTACAAACCTCTCTCAAATTTTTTTGGGTTGGGGAAAAATTAACAGGAGAATTACCCTTTGCTGAAAATATGTTTTCTTGTCACATTTTATCCATCAGCAGCTGGGGCAATCATAAAAAGAACTAGCAACATTTTTTTTTCCCTTTCATTCGGCTTAGCACTTGAGAGGGGGCCCGAATCGATTCTAACGAAGTGGAATTCGTTTAAAATTTCAGGAAAATTTTGTTCTGCACAAAGTCGAAGTTTGGAGTGATTGCAAAAATGAAGGGTTTTTTATTCCCTAAAAAGGGCCGCAAGACATGGGTGAAAAAGGGGGCAAAAACCCCCCAAAAATGACATGTCAGCATGAAGCCAATCAGGGGCCCGGGGGGCTTTGTAAACGTCACAAACCCTATAAAAAAGGGGAGGGGAAAAGCTTTTTCCTCCCTCACTTTTTCACTCTTTGTGCCCCTGACTTTAAGCTTCCTTGTGGTTTCTGATGCTGCTTACCCTCCCCATTTCAAAGCAAATTTTCTTTTATAAAGGCTATTGGGGGGAGGGGGGGCCCAAAACCCAAAGTCTTCAGTTGTCCCCAGAAAATTGTATTTTGCTAAATCCTTTTTTAAAAAAAAATGCTTTTATAAGAGATTTGCTCCCCCTTTTCCGTTATCATTTTGGTTTTATTTTTGGGGGGTTTTTTTCATTAAATTTCCAGGGCAGGGGTCAAATTCGGGACCCTTACTTTTAAAATTTTCACCTGTTCATTTCTTGGGGGAATTTCTTTACCCAAAGGGGTTTTTTAAGCCCGAAAACGGGCCCTTTTTGGATAAAAAAACGGGTTTTGGTTTTTTTAAAACCCCCTTTATTTTTAACACAAAATTTTCCCAATCTGTTATTTTGGGGGGACATTTAAAAACCCAAAGGGGTTTAAATTTAAAACCCTGTTTTTGGGGGGTTGAAAATTTGTAGTAAAAATACAGCGTTTTTTTTTCCCCCCAAATACAACTTAATTTTTTTGGTCCCCAGGAGGCATTTCATATCCAAAGGGTTAAATTTAAAGCCTTTTTTTTGGGGGGTGTTTTTGTTGTAAAATCCCAACGTTTTTTCTTTCACCCCCAAAATAGGGAATAAGTTTTTTTCGGGTCATTTCGGAGGCATTTCATACCCAAAGGGGTTAGTTCACCTGTTGGTTAGGGGGTTTTGTATTTGTAAAAAATAAAAGGTGTTTTTTAACCCCTTTTAAAAAAGGACAAACTTATTGCCCATTTCTTGAGCACATTTAATATCTTGGGTTAATTAAGTTTGTTTTTAGTGGGTATTTTTTTGTAGTAAAATCCGGGTTGTTTTTCACCCCCAAAATCCCGACTAATTTTTTCCCCTGGTCATTTTCTGGAGCGCTTTTTAATACCCAAGGGTTTAAATTTAAAACCCTGTTGTTAGTGGGTGTATTTGTAAAAAATATACAGCGTGTTTTACCCCCCCATATAAAAAAAAATTTTTTTTGGGTTCATTTTGGAGCAAATTTTTTACCCAAAGGGGAATAATTAAAGCCTGTTTTTTTAGTGGGTTTTTACAGTATTTGTATTTAAAATACAGCGTGTTTTTCACGCCCAAAAACAAATTACGTTTCTTTCTGTCCTTTTCTTGAGCACGTTAAATTCCAAAAGGGTTTAAAACAAAGGCCTGTTTTTAAAATTGGGTTTATTTGAAAGAAAAACCCACAGGGGGTTTTTTCTCCCCCATATACGACTAAAATTTTTTTTTGGCCTTTCTGGGGCTTTTTTTAATTTATCCAAGGGGGGTTAATAAAGCCTGTTGTTGGGGGGGTTGAATTTGAAGCAAAATACAGCTTGTTTTTCCCCCCAAAAATTCGGCTAAAAAATTTTTTTTCTGGAAAATTCTGGGGGCCTTTTCATATCCGGGGGTTATTAACCTGTTGTTAGGGGGGTTTTTTAAAAAGTAAAATACAGCTTTTTTAAACCCCCATATAGACTACATTTCAGTCCTTTTCTTGACCCATTTAAAACCCAAAGGGGTTAAAAAAAGCCGGGTTTTTTTGGGTGTTTTTTTTGAAAAAATTATACGCGTGTTTTAACACACCCATATACACAAAAATTTTTTCTGGTAAATTTTGGAGACATTAAAAACCAAAGGGTTTAATTTAAGCCGTTTTTAGTGGGGGGTTTTGTTGAAAAATTACGTGTGTTTTTCACCCCCCAAAAAATTTGATTTAATTTTTTTGGGGGTTTTTCTGGAGCGCTTTTAAATATCCAAGGGTTATCCAAGCCTTTTTGGGTGGGTTCATTTTGAGAAAAAAATAAAAGGGTTGTATTTTCCAATACGAATTTCCCTTTAAACAAGTCGTACTTTTTTTTGATCAAACGTATGTCAACAGAGAGGGGCGGGGCCCTTCACATGCAAAGGGGACAGTGGCACAAATGTTCCGTGCAGGCACAGGTCACAGCACTTAAGGGGACATGGGCAAGGGGTTTATCGTGAGGCCAGAACCCCCGGTGCCATCAAAAGGGCCCGGTGGGACCGAAACCCCAAAGGGTTTTCTTGTTTGGGTTTTGATAGGTCATCCCTTTCCCTTTTTCAGATCCCCATCTGAAAAAACCCCACCCAAAGTCGGGGGGAAAAACGTCAGAAAAAAACCCTTATTTTGGCTTCCCCGGGGGGGGGGGTTCAGCGGCCCTCACTTTTCCTCAACCCCTCTGCCCCGGGCGGTTTCCCTACCCAAAAGATTACTATGTGGTCGGTCCCCGGCCAAACAAATACACGGGAAACGAACTCTTTGGAGGAAAGTCAGCGGGTCCTTGGGCGCAAAGGGAGGGGGGAAAGGCCCATCGCGCCTTCATGGCAGGGGGGAAAAAGAAAGTATTGATGTGGAGGGGGGCAGGGGGAGGAAAAGTTGCAAAGCAGCTGGTTTCGAATTCTGAGCCCCTTTTGAGGAAAATTTCAGTGACGGGCAAACACAAATCGAGACGATTTTGGCCGATCACCTTTGGGGGGGGGGTTTTGTAGAAAGGGGCTTCATCATCAATCGTGGGGAGAAGGGGTTTGTCAGCTTGCGCATCAGGCAGCGGGCACCCGGGCAGGGGGTAGTTTTGGGCCTTTATGGGGCGGGCGGGTGGCAGAAAATTCAAGGTGGGGGACCCAAACGGCCACGGGTAAAAAACCCCGTTTTTCACGGGCCCAAGAAAGTAGTGGCACGGGGGCCACTTTCGGGCAGCGGCGTTATTTGGTCACTCTTTGCGAAGTTTTTGGTAGTTAAAATGACCAAATGGGGCAGTGGGGGCAGTTTTTTGAAAGCACCGAGGGGGCCAAACCCATGTGTAAAATGAAAGAATCTTTTTTTAGAAAAAGTGAATTGGTCCGGGGAGCAAACCCCCCCTTTGGGCTTAAACACATTGCAGGGGTTCCCCTTTCCGGGGGCCCTGGGGGGAAAAGTGTCTCTTTTTGGGGGGGTCCCCCTTGCCCCGAAATAAAAACAGCTCACCCGTGCCCAGTGAAAAGCTTTGCCATTGCGGGCCAGTCAAGGCTCCAAAACCCCTTGCCAAAGGGAGGGTTTTGTCTTTAATCATCCCCCGGGCCCAAAAGTTGCTCCTCGTTCCTTTTTTGGGGGCCACATTCTTTTAAAACGAGGCGATTGCCAAGAGAAAACAAAATGTGTCCAACCACCTAAGGTGCAGAAGCTGAACGTGTCCTGTCCAAGTTTTTGGGTACTGCAGTCCCCCTTTCCAAATGGTGGACTTGAAACTGTTCAGGGGAAACAAAATTGGCTTGTCCCAAACCGGGGTGGAGTTTCCCCAACTGAAATTTTTTTTTCCAAGAGGCAAAAAAAACCCCCCCAAAAATTTTGGTGGGAACCCATAAAGTTCCCAAGTCCTTGGGGGCCTATGGGTTTTTTCCCGGGAAAAAGGGAAAGGGGGGACGGTGGAGCGGGAAACTACCCCGGGACAAAAATTGTCCTTTCCCGGCCCCGGGGTGAATGGGGCTTTCCCTGCCCCAGCCCCCAAAAAATTTTTGGCAGGAGACGGCCGTTTTCCCTCCCCCAATTTGTCAAATCGGGTTTCCGCGCCAAGGCCCCGCCTTTCCTCCACCACCATCCCCACCCCCTCCAAAAGTCAAAAGGGTTGTGCTCCATCATACCAAAAGTGGGGGAAACAGGGGGTTTTACGCAGTTTTTCCCCTGGTTTCCCTGGAAAAACAAAAATCACAAAAGGGGGGGAAATGCCGCGTCTTTGCTACACAAAATCAATTCCGGGGTTTTTTCCCCCCAGGGAAACCCTGAAAATCGGAAACCAAAGGCGCCCAGACAATGGGGGGGGAAACTTTTGGGTCGCGCGGGCACCGGGAGGGATGATCATGCCCCCTTGCAAAAGGCCCCGGGTGTTTAATCGGGTTGTAAAAAAAGGGGTTCCTAAAGGGAACTTTTCCCCCATTTTTTAAAAAACGTCAAAAAATGGCCGGAAAAACTGGGGAAAACCCCTTTAAATTCTTCCAAAAACCCAAGGGCACACCCCCCTTTCCACTGCAGTTTGCAAAACGGCCACTTCCCCAAAACACAGGCTGATTGCGATTTTTTCCCCCCTTTGGGAATTTTCCCAAAACCTCCCATTTTTAAAACCCGACTGTATGAAAGAAAAAGGCCTTTAAAACAATTTTTTGATGATCCAAGCGGACGGGAAAGTACTCCCCTGTGTAACTTTAAAGTTGCCAGTGGCGCTAAAGCTTTAACCCCCCTCCCCGTTTGCTTCACCCTTTTGGGGAAACCCCCACTTTAATTGTCATTTCTTTCCGGCCCGGGGCCCTGGAGTTTGGTGGCCCCCTACATCTAAACCTAATGGGGCCCCGGGGGGGGGCGGGAATGGAGGAGGGGGATATTGGAGCACAAGCAGTGTCTGGGTTGAAAGGGGGGGGTTTTTCCCTTTTTCAGGTGACCGGAGGGAGGAGAAGGACTTAGGAGGAGGTAGAGGGAGATGGGGAAGAGGGGGGGTTTTGACCCGAAAAGCAACGGGAAAGTATCAGTGGAGTTTGGAAGGCGGGAAAGCCCCCTACAAAAATTCACTGGAGCGGGTTAGCCTGCAGCGGATGATTTGCCTGGTAGTGACAGCCGAAAAAATTTACCCATAGGCAAGGGAGGGATTTTTTTCTCCCCACCCTTTTGGGGACCCCCCCAAAGGGTAAAATTGGGACCCTTTTTTTTCCACCCTGCCAAAGGGGGGAAAAAGAAATTTGGGTTTAAACAAATAAAAATTTCCCCTGGAAATTTCAGTTGGGCGTTTTCCCCAAAGTGCTGAAAATCGTCCTTCCCCTGAGGTATTGCCCGGGGGGTTTCCCCTCTTTCGCTCTTTAAATCCCAGGGCCACGGGCTATGGGGAGAGGGGGGGTTTAGGGCAGTAGCAGTTTTCCATCACCCAGCACCAAAGTCTGGAGTCGTTGATGAGCAGTTTTTCCTTTAAACCCCCCTAGGGGGTGAGGGAGAAATCAGCCGCAGCAGGACCTGGGGCAGCCCCCAAAAAAAAAGCAGGGGGGGGGCCCTACTCAGACAGCACCCCCTGCCCCCCCATTTAAAAGATCCGCGGGGACTTTGGGCACCCCCAAATTTGGATGTGGGGTCCCCAAACTTGCCGATTTTGCAGTGGAAAAGCTGCCCTTTTCCCGGAAGTAGGGTGGCATCAGAGCGGGGATTTCAGTGCGTCGGGGGCCATCTTTACCCAAGGAGAAAACCTTGCTTGTCCCCCGGGAAAATTTGGGGAGGGGATTTAAACCTTTGGGTAAAGATAATCAGGTGTGGTTTAAAGGCCCGGGAAATTTCCCACCCCAAAACCCCCTTTGCACCCAGTTTAAAGATTAGCCAAGACGCCTCCCCAAAATTTTGGGGGAAAAATTTATTTGGATTAAAAATCCCCTCCCTCGGGGCCCCACATTTTTGATGCTGCCACCCCCCCCGTTTTGATCCCCACATTTTTTTCCTCCCCAGTTGCTCCCATTTTCCCTCCCACCTTTCTTTACCGGGGGGACTGAATTGCCCCTTTCCCACACTCATTGGGGGCCATTTACCCCCTTGACCTATGTTTGGTTACATGCCCCCCAAACCCCCCCACCTCTGCCATTGGGGCCACTCTTGACCTCATGTTTGTTTGCTGCCGCCACCCCCAACACCCCTTTTAAATTGTGTCCCTCCCCAACCTCAGGGGCTGCTGCTGCTCCGTCACCCCCACACCGTCATTGTCCCAAATTTTGACCTATCCCTTGCTGCCCCCTCCCCCAACTTTTGTCTTTTGGCCCTCTTGACCTCAAAACCTTTGCTTTTGTTTGGGCCTTTTAAAACCCCCCACACTGGGTATTGTGCCAATCTGCGGGTCCTGATGTTCTGCAACCCTTTTCCAAATTTGTCATTTTTTGCCCTCTATGCCCTTTTGGCGTTTCCCTTTTGCTCCCGCCCCTTTTCCACCTTGGTCTTTTGGGGCCAATTGTGGTCAAACCTCATGTTGTTGCCCCCTAAAACTCTGTTTTTTGTTCCCCTCTGGGGCCCTATGATGTTGCTGCCCCCCCTCCACACTCTGATTTTTCCCCTCTGGGCTAAAATTTTCCCCACCCCACTCTTTAAATGTGCCACTCGGGCCCCTACTGATCCTATAACCCCTCCCACACTCTGGATGTGGCCATTTCTGGGGTTACTCATGCTGTTTGCCAACTTCCCTGTTTTCATTTGGGAACACCCTGGGGTTTTCCCTTTTGCTGTTCCCACCCCCCACCATACAAAGGACTTTCCCATTTATTTTTGGGTTTTTTCCCCCTTTTTTTTCCCCTGTCAAAAGGAAGGGAAAAATTTAAAGATTGTATAGCCAAAAGCGAGTGGATACAGAAACAAAAAGACATGAAAATATCCAATTTTCTGGTCATCTCTGTTTTGGGAATAAATCCTGTTTGTTTTTTTGGCTTTGAAAAACTGAGGGTTTATTGACCGTTTTGAAAGCGGGACAAAAACGGTTTAAAAGGGAAGGGAAAAAAATTTATCAGAGATGTCAACGAAAAATTACTGCCGGAAAACCTCCCTCCTAATCATTGGGGGGCCCCTTTTAATTTGTACCCGTGTTTAACAGAAAGGTTTTAAATTTTTCTTTTAAAGCATCGGGTGAACAAAAAACAGACCGACGGGATTTTTAAAAAAGGGAGAGTGGAATTGTCAGCCCAAAATTTTTTTTAAAGCCCCTGCTTTGGAAAAGGGTTTTTTATTAACGGGTTTGGGCTGGTGAAAAAATTTTACTTGTTTGTTGGGGCAGCCTGAATTTAAAAATTTTTAGGATCCCAAAATTTTTTTTCTATTTAACTGCAGGTTTTATTTGTTAGGTGAAAAACCCTTTATTATCCTATACTTTTTCGGGATAGGTTTTTTTTTCACTTTTGGCGCAGTCCAGCTTTGTTCATTGGGGCCCCTTGGGAAATTAAATTTTGGGAAAAACAGGCAATTTTGTTTTAAACCCCCCTTTTGTATTGTTTGGGGCAAAAAATACCTTTTTTTTTTTTTTTTATTAAAATTTTTTAACATTTTGAGGTTGGTTTTTTTCACTTTGGCGAAATCCAGTTTTTGTTCTTTTAAAGGCCCACCTTGACTTAAATTTAAATTACACCCATTTTGTAGTAAACCGGCCCTTTTTATTTGTTTAGGTTGCAGGAAAATCCTTTATTACCGTATACATTTCGATTGGTGTTTTTTTAAACTTTGGGCGGCCAGCTTTGAAATAGAGGCACCTTGCTTAAATTTTTAAAATAAAAACAATTTTGTGTCCCCGCCCCAAGGTGTATTTGATAGGTGAAAAAAAATACCTTTTTTTTAAAATCCGAATTGTTTTTAAATAGCTGTATTTGAAACCTTGGTGCGGCCCTATTTTTTTCAAATAGCCACTTGTCCCAAATTTTCTTGCAACTGTTCTCGTTTGTCTTTGTCCCAAAAAAACCAATTTCTCCCCTTTGAAACGACTAAATAGTAAAATTTGGGCTTGTTGAATCTCAGTTTGGAAACGATAGCGATTTGAAAGGATATTTTTTTAAAAACTACAATTCCTAGCCCTTGCGGGGATTTGTAAAATCCTGGGACTGAAGGGGGAAACAATGTTGATTTTTGTCTTAGGGTTCTTCCCCAACCGAAATTTCACGGGTTTCCAAGAAACATTTCTTTTTCAATCCTAGTTGGCGAAAGGAAAATTTGGGGGGGGATTAAAGAATACCCTGTGTTTTTTCGGTCTTTTAAAAAAGAGAGGGTTCCAAAACTTTTCCCTCCCCTCAAAAATTTTTTTTATCTTTCTGAAAAATGGAGTAAAAAATGCAGGTGGTAAGCAAAGCAAAGGGGGGGGGGGTGGGACGGGAGGAAAAGGTAGGAAAGATAAGGTGTTTTCCATTGCGGGAGACAAAGGAAACCCAGTGGATCGTCGGTTGCGGGCCCGTCGGCCCTGTAAAACGCGGGGGTCGGGCCCCGGTGAATTCGTAAAAAAAAACGGGGCGCCAATCTGTCTTCAGGGGTTTAAATGCAATTTGATCCAGCATTTTTTCCCTCCTCTTTCCCCCAGTCAGGGCCAAAAAAAGTCTTTCACCCCAAAACCCTCAGCATCTGCCAACGGGAAGCAAAGGCACCCCAAATTTTCAACTAGTGTCCCCACCCCTGGGATAATCATTTTCTGGGGACCTTTTTTGATGACAAAAGGGCGGTTGGGGGGTTTCAGAACCCATTTTAAAAAAAAAAATTAAAAAAGACCCAAAAAAGGTTGTTTTTGGGTTTTCCCCTTGACCCCAGTTACTGTTGAAATTCAAGGAGGAAAGGAACCCGGTAAATCTGCAAAAATGGGGGCCCGAGTCGGAAAACCCCTTGCAGTCTCTCTTGTTTTTGTAGCCCCAGCCCTATG
>JAODAL010078794.1:0-12793 GCA_025379985.1 Phyllomedusa bahiana | reverse complement strand
AATTTCTTATAAAGAAAAATTTTGTTTTTTAACTGGACCTAAAAATTGAAATTATTTGGGGGGCCTTTAACATGACCCAGAAATAAAAGCTTTGTATGCCCCAGAAGTGGTTTTTTTTCGGGGTCCAATTGCATTTTTGCTGCCTTTTTGGTTGAGGAAAATAGTTTTTTTTAAATTTGGTTTTTTTTAAAAATTATAGGTACATGAAAATTAAATTTTAAATTTTATTTTATCGTATGTTTCTTTAAAAAACAATACTTGTAAATTTAAAAAATTTAGGGGAAAAGGGGCTAATTCTCCCCTTTCTGCACCCTAAAATTTCAAAATTTCCCTGTCTGTAAGCTTTTTGAAAAACATTCAGAATTTCTCCTTATTCAAAAATTTAATCTGTCCAGTTTTAAAAGGGGGAAAAGATGCCTGCAGTTTTTTGGGGTTTGCGTTCACACACCCAATGACAAAAAAACCAGTGGAAATTTATCCCCCCCCAGTATTTTGTCGTTTTTTTTCAATGGAGGGTGGGGGGGGTTTTTTGTCTAGGGGGCCGGAAAAATTTCCAACCCCCAACCCCCTTCCCCCAACACTAAACATGTTTTTGTTCCCCCTGAAAAACCCCGGGCAGAAAAAATTAACCATGTTTACTTTTTTTTGGTGTTTAAAAAGACTTTTCGGGGGGAAAAATTGGTGCAGTGTGTTCCAAAAAAACCGTCTTTTTAAAATTTTTTTTTAAAAACCCGGGCCGTGGGGTGGCTTTACCCTTACAGCATGAGGGGGAAACCAGCAGCGGGGTAGAAAATAAGAATGGTCAGAGCCCCAACACAGGCACATAGTAGACCCCAAATACGGAAATTTACAAAAAAGGGAAATGAAAAAGGTTGCACCCAATTTCCCTTTGTTTGAAAATGTTTAAGGAGGACTGAGATTTTTTTAAAAACCCAAAAACTTTTAAAAGGGGGAATGTGTAAATCAAAAAAAATTGAGTCATTTTTTTAAATTCCCGTTTTTATTTTAAACATTTTTTTTTTTGGGAAATTTTGTGGTTTTTTTTTTTTTTTTAATTTTTTATATAAAATTAAATATTTTTTAATAATTCTTTGGTTTTGTAGTCCAACTAGGCATTGTTTGTTTTTTTTAACACCCAAGCAAGAGAGGTTGTTTTTACAAGTAGGTTCATGCACATGGGGCCCTTTTAAGACTGCCCTCCTTTCCCTTTGGTTTATAGGAGATTTTTTCCTGGGGCATGCTGTGTGACCTGGGAAAGGAAATCGGTGTGAAAGGGGGGTTTGTGAAAGGGGTAAATTTTTGGTTGAAATTCCCCCTTGTTTTTTTTGGAACCGGGTTTTTGGCCTGTTTTTTTTTTATTTTTTATTTTAAAACCCCCCCTGGTGTCCCCTTTTCATTTTGGGGACCTCTTTGTTTTGAAAATTGAGCAGAACTGAGAATTTTTTCCCTTTTAACAGAACAGGAAGTTTTCCAGTTATTATTAGGCTTTGGGGCCCAAAAGTGAAAACCTGCAGGACTTAAGAATTATTACAAAATTTTTAAATTGATAGGGAAAAATTTTAATAATAAAAAAAAAATAACCAAAAATTTTTTAAAAAGTGTTGGAAATCAAAATGTGAGTTTAAACAAAAATTTCTTTTGGGATGTGGACCCCTTTTCCCTTTAAAAATAGGTTGTTAAAACTAGTTTTTATTCTTTGGGTTTTTTGATTTAAACAATACATTTAACTTTTCCCAAATTTTAAATGTTTTTAAGGGGAAATTGTTTTTTTTTTAATTTTGCTTACATAGTATAGTACAAATTATGGTAAGAAAGGGAATTTTCAAAAAAACCCAAACCAAATGGGGTAAAGTACCGTGGCACACAGTCAGTCATCTCCCCCCCCCTGTTTGATCACCCGGGCCCCTGTTTTTTTGTTAAATAAACAGCACCCTATTTTGAATTCCTTGTACCTGCCTGTCAGGAAAAACCCATGGTCTGTTTTTGTAGCACAGCATTTTACAGCAAAGCCAAAAAGGACTTCTAAACTTTTTTTTTTCATTTGCTCTAAACCCTTTGCTACAATTATTATTTCCATGGGGTTTAAAAACAGAGAAAAAGATAACACTGCCCCCCCCTTTAGCAAATTTTGGGTTCGTGTCAGTAAATAAGTTTGTAGTAATTTTTTTCCGTTTTTTAAAATAAAGTTTTTCCTTTTGAAAGAAGTAAATAGTTTCTTTTGCAAAACCCCAATGGTGAAACCCAAAAAAAGATGCCAATTAGGGTGCCCAAAAAATGAAACCCCCCATTGTTTTAGATAAAAAAAGGTAGTATATTTTAAATTTAAGAAGACGAGGTACCTTTAAAAACATAATATTTATTTTAAATTTTTTATGATTGCATTGTTCTTTTAATTGAAAAAAAAGGTTTATCTTTTTGACATGTTTATTTTTTTTTCTTTTAACCCATAGCATTATGGGATATAGTTTTTTAAAAATACACTTTTCCTTCCAATTTAAACAAGGAAGACTGTTCTTTTTTTAATAACATTGATTTTTGGGTTTTATTTTTTTGGGGAAAAGTTACTTTTCATTGGGGGATTTTGCCTCCTAGCTTTGGGAAATTTTATTTGACTAAAAAAAATGAAAAAAAAACTTCTATTAAGAGGGGTATCCCTGGTACCTCAACCCTGCTAAATGATTTTTTAAATTATATTTTAACCCTTTGCTTAACAAACCAAAATTTTAAAAAAATTTCCCCCTGTTTTTTGTTTATTATTCTAAACCAATACAAAAGGGAAAAAATTTCCCAATGTTTGGGAGGTTTGCTTTGTTTTTTAAATTGGGTTTCCCCTTTTTTCCGGCTTGGTTTTGGGGGAAACAGAAATAATGAAAAAAAACAAAATTTTTACATTTTTAAAAAGGGAGGGTAAAATGTTATAAATTTTTAAATTAAAAAAAGATATCCATATTTATAATCCTTGTTTTTTTTAAAAAACTTCACCCAAAAAACCCTCGCCCCGTGTCCTGAAGTTTCCCCAAAAAGTGCTAGGCCCCAAAACATTTTAAATCAAAATTTTTGGATACTTTTAGAAAATACCCCTCTGCTTTTGGGAAAATTTTTTGGTCAGGGGGGGCTTTTCGCCCATATATAAAATTGTGAAAAAATTTTTGTGTCAGAAACTAAAAAATAAATTTGAAATTGCAAAGCTACTTATTCTTATAATGTTTAAAATTCAACTTAAAATCAGTAGAAGTTTTGGGTTAAAAATTTTTTAAGGACACCCCCCCTTTTCCCCCTTCAAATTTAATAAAAATTTTTTAAATTTTTTTCCCCGGGTGATCCGTTCCTTTTAGTTCCGGGTTCATCTAAAAGGAAAACACGGGAAAGGGGCCTTTTTCCCTTTGTGTTGAAAGAACCCGGGAAAAATGTCCCCTTCCCCCTTTAAAAATTTTTTCCCCAAAATTTCCCGGCTCATTTCTTAACCCTTTTGAAAGAAAAAAAAAATTGCTTTGGCCTTTGCCCTCGTCATCTCCCCCCCCTTGACTACTCCCAACATTTTTCCCTCTTTTGGCCCTAAATTTAGCCCCCCTGCCCCCTAAAAACCTTTTTCCTTAACTCTGCTCCCCGTTTTGTTTCACCTTTTCCCCTCGCAAATTTCCCCTCCCCCTCCCCCCCCTCTGCCAAAATTCCCTTCACTGGTTTTTCCCATTCCCCACCCAATCCGGGTTCAAGCTAGCAACTTTAAACTACAAGGCTCTAAAAAACCTTTTCTCCCCTTCATACATCTCTGGTTTTATCTTTTTAAAATACCTCCCCTCCCCGAAACCCTCCGCTCCCTAAACAGGACCTTTTTTCTGCTCTTCCTTTAAACCTCCTCACAAAAACCGTCCCCGGGGGACTTCTCTCTTGTTTCCCCCCGGTTTTTTGGAAATCACTCCCCAACCACCCTCAGACCTCCCCCCCTCTCTCACCACCCTTCGGGTTTTAAACCCCTAAAAAACCTCCCTCTTCGGGAAAGGGTTTAAAACCCAAACCCTTTAAACCGTTTTTGAAAACTCCCCCCGCCCCAAAAACAGGGTTCTGCCCCTCACCTTCTGTACTTTAAACCCCTTTCCCTGTAGTTTGGGTTAAGCCCTCGCGGGCGGGGCCCCCCTTTTCCCTTTTTTTTGTGAAAAAAGTTGTTTGGTAAACTTATTGTCACTTTGTAAATTTTTCCCTTCCCAAATTTTGGTTATTTATGTTTTTCCCGCCAAAAATTTGATAGTGCCCGGAAAATCAGGGCGACCCAAAAAAAAATGTTTAATTTTTTATTGTTTTAAATTTAAAAAAAAGGGGAAGAAAAAGTGGTTTGGGGAGGGAAATTGATAAAATAAGTTAATAGATGTTTCCCTTTTTTTTTTTTGACCACCCGGGAGCTCAATTTTTGGGGTTCCAGGGTTTTTTTTTTTTTTTATTCATTAGGAACCGTTTTAAAGGGTTTTGCTTTCCACCAGGTCTTAAATGTTTTCCCCCAAGTTTTCCAAGGGGGGAAAAAATTGCGGGTTTTCCCCCAAAGAAAATTTTAAAAAGAAAGCAAAATTTTCCACAGCACACCCATGCAGTTTTTGGGTGCAGATTTTTTTTTCTGAATTGTTGTTGCTTGCGGGTTTTTTCCCTTTCAAAATTGGTGAAAAAAAAAAAAAAAAAGGCCCAATTTAAAATTTTTAAATATCTGAAAGGTTTTTAAATTTGGGCCTGTGAATTTACAAAAGTTTTTTGAAAGAAAAATTTCTGAAACAATATTGGGATAAGTTTTTGGTTTTTTTTAATCTCTCCCTTTTGGGGACCCCCATTGCCAAAACTTGGAAAGGAGGGCCGGGGGCCCACATGGGAAATCCCCCTTCGCGGTGTTAGATACTGGGGGGGTTTTTTGGGTAGCATGGGGGGGCAGGAACAAAAAGGGAAAGGGCCTTAAGGATGGGTAAAAAGTAAGAAAGAAAGCGGGTTTTTTGGGGGGGAAACAAAAGGGGGTTTTTCAGGGGAGGGCCTATAGGTTTCCAAAAAAAACCCTGGTAAAAAAAAACCCAAAACCCCCAAAAATTTGAAAGGGTTTTTGGGGGGTATGGGGGGATGTCGGGTTCAAAAAAATAGCTTTTCCCTGCAGCAAAAAAACACTACCCCGTTTTGCCCCAAAAGGTAAGAGGGGGGGAAATGGGAAAGTGCAGGTAAGGCTAGAAAAGGTGGCTGGGTTTTTTGGGGCCCTCAATTTTTAGGGGCTTGACAGGGCAATCCTGCCAAAACCCAAAGCCCCGGGGGATATCGAAACCCGGGGTGTGTTGTTTTCCCTGGGGCGTCGATTTTCGCCCCCTACTGGGGCGGATTGGGGTTTTGACAGATTGTTTTGGGTTTTTGGGGGGGGTGGAATTCCCCAGCTGTCAGGGTTTCCCAAAATTGGCCCAAGGGACAATTAAGAGGAGGTGGGCCATTTGTCCTTAAAAACGATTTTCAGGGTTTTTAGGCCAAAATTTTCGGGGGAAAAGGGACCCCCCAAAAAAAGGTAATATTTTTCAAAAAATTTTTTTTCCCCTTTTCCCAACGGGGCCACCGAGAGGCGCGGGTTTTTTAGAGAATTGAATAAGTAACTCAAAAAATTGGTGTAGGAAAGGGGGGATTTGGGTTTTTGGGAAAAAACTGGGCTGATTTTTGTTTTGGGGGCTACAGACCCCTTTTGCTAGGGTTTTGGGCCCTCCCAACCTAAAAGGGGGAGGGGCACCCTGAAAATTGGGGGAAAAAATTTTGGCCAGGGGGGGGGTTTTTGGAAAGGAAAATTTTTTTTAAATTTGGGGGACTGGGGGGGGGGGTTTTAACCTACACTTTATAGTTGCAAGATAGGGAAGATTAGAAGAGCGGGGGGTTTTAGGAATAAAAAAAGGGGTGGAGGGGGAGGGAGGGGCAAAACTTGTAGCAAATAGTTTTAAAAATTTCAGGGAGAAAGGAAAAAAAAACTAAAAAAAATTCTATAAATTCATGACTGACCAAGGGCCAGGAGTCCGGGACCAAAAAATTTTTTAAATTTAAAACTAGAAGTATTAATAGTGCAAAAAAAATATGCCCTTAGGGGGGGAATAACTGAGAAAACTGGGTTTGGAGAGACCCTGACGGGAACCGGGGGGGTTTTAAACTTGCAGGGGTTACCAAAAAATCTTAAATTTTTTAAAAAGGATCTTAAAAAAAACCGGGAGAGGGGGGGGGTTTTCCCCTTTTTTTCCTAGAAAAATTCCTGCCCTGAAGCCAACCCTGCGGGGGAAAGATTTGGGGTACAGGTCCCTTGAACAGGGTGGAATAATTTTGGGAAAATTTTACATGGAGGTTTAACAATAATAAAATTAATTAAAATAAAAGGGTTTTGGTTTTATAGGCCCCCAAAAATAAAACCCAGAACCCCAAAAAGAAAAATGTACTCCTCAGGGCAAATAGTTAAAGGGGGCCCTTTTCAAAATTTTGGGTTATTTTTATGGGGGCGATTTTAAAACTACCCAAAATTAAATTTGGGAAAATCTGAAGCTTTTTGCTCTCAAAAAGGGAAACGGTTTTTGCCCAAAAAATAATGAAAAATTACTTTGCCAAATGGTCCCAGGATCCGACTAGAGGAAAATGGCCCCCTTTTTAAAACCTAATTTTAAAATTTTAATAGACCTGACAGAGTAACAAAGGTTTCGGGTTTTGGGGGGGGCACCAAAGGGTTTTTAGGGGAACCAATATTAAAAAAAATTTTAGTTTATCCTTCAATAAGGTTTTTTTTTAAAGGGGGCCCAACAAAAACATGAATTTTGGGAAAAGGAAAATTTTATTCTGCTTGGGGGAGGCCCCAAAAACCCGTTTGGGACGGGGGAAAATTTGTTTTTTAAATTTTGGCCCAAAAACTAATAATAAATGGGATTTTTTTTTAAAAAATTCCCTAGGCTACCACTGTAGAGGGTACTCCCTCCTTTTGGTAAAAAAAAAAAATTAAAAAAACCGGAAAAACCCAATGTGGATCAAAGGGGGGGGAAAAGGGAAGGCAAAAAAAAAAAAAAAAAAAAAAAAGAAAGCTTTTTCCCCTTTACAAAAAAGGAGGGGCAGTGAAGAGGAAACTTGAAAAGCTATAGGGAAAAAAAAAAAAGTTTTTGAAAAAATTAAAAAAATAAAGGAAGCAAAGTTTGGAGAGGGAAAAGGGCATTTTGTTTTAGAAAGTAAAACAAACCCCCAAAATTTTTTTTTAACTTTTAATAAAAAAGTAAAAAAATTAAAACAAAAAAATTGGGGGGGCCCTTTTGAAAATTTTATTGGGGGGAGCGGGAAGAGGGGGTTTGAGAAAAAAGCAAAAATTTTTAAAAAACTTTTTTCCCCATTTGTTTTAAACGAGGGGGGATGAGCTTCCTGTTAAAAGAGAGATTTTGGTAAAACTCCCCTTAAAAGTTTCTTGTCTAACCCAGGAAAAAGTGCGACCCGGGTCTTATAAAGTTTAAAAATTTTTAGAAAAACCCCCAGGCCCCAAGTTGGCTTACACCCAGTTTTCCCTAAGAGAGTTAATTTTAAATGTCATAGATAGGCCCCTTTCTTATATTTCCAGGGGACTTTTAAATTTAACGGGGTATGCCCAAAAAGGGTTTGGCCCCAAAACCCAAATGTGGTCCCAAATATTAAAAAAAAGGGGGCCCAAAAAGTGATCCCGGAAACTATGGGCCCAGTAACCCTTATCCTTGTTGTTGGTTTAAATATTTTTGGGGTTTTTTCCAGAGAGCTTTTCCCTGGAGTATCTACGGGAAAATAAAAAGGTTATAACCCCTTTCCCCAGTTGGGTTCGGGTTGGATCGGTCCTGTCAAAATAATCCCCCCATCAGTTTTCTATGGGGAAAAGTAAATTTGCAAAGACTTTTTTTGGGGTAAGGGGCCCGGGAAATGTCATTTTATTAGATTTTTTCAAAAGCATTTGATTCGGTGCCACAAAAAAGGGTTTGGGAAAAATTAAAAGGGAAAATTTCTTGGCGGGGGGGGAAAAATGTTTTCCCCAAGGGGGGGTAAAGTACTGGCCCCCTGATAGAAAAAAAAGGGGTAGTTTTTTTAAACGGTACATATTTCAGACTGGATCGTGTCTGATTTTGGGGGGTTCCACCAGGGTAAATTTTTGGGGCCCCCTTTTCCCTCTTTAACATTTTCTTTAAAATGATTTTACACGGGGAAATTACACAGTAAAAAATATCGATCTTTGCAGAGTTTAAGGCTCGGGGAAAAGAAATCAAAAAATTTAGGGGGTTTTTAAAAATTTTTTATTACAAAAGGGAAATTTGGAAAAAGTTGGAGGGCCTGGGGGGGGGAAAATGGCAGATGGGGTTTTTTAAAAATGATAAAAAGGGCTAAGGTTATCCCCACATGGGGGGAAGAAAAAATCCATTACATGATTACATTTTTAAAAAGGGGAAAAAAAAAGGGGTAAAAGGGAATGGAGAGGGGTTTTTTTTGGGGAATCATGGGGGGGAAAAGAAAACCCTTTTAAATTTGTAGCGGCCAGTTTTCGGCAGCAGAACCCAAAAGCAAATGGGGATCTTTGGGGGTGGCTTTTTAAAAAGGGGCTTTAAAAATCCCACATGTTTGAGAAAACATTTTAAACCCCATTATACAAGTCCCCTGGTTAGAAACCACCAGGGAAATATTGTTTTACATTTTTGGGGGCCCAGGGGCACGGGAAAAAAGGACATTGTAGAGCTTGAAAAAAGGTACAAATAGGGGGGCAACAAAAAAAAAATAAAAGGACTGGGGGGGAAATTCAGTACAAAAGAAAGATTGGCAAGATTTGGGTTATTTAGTTTGGGAGAAAAGAAAGGGTTCGGGGGGGTTTTTAAATAAATATTTTTTTTAAAATACATCAAAGGTCAAAAATAGGATCTCCCCCCAAGTTTTATTTATACACGGGTGTATTAGAAAAAAAGGGGGGGTTTTCCTTTACGCCCTTGAGGAAGGGAAAGTTTCTACAAAAAAACCATAGAAAGGGTTTTTTTCTGTAAGAGCATTTGAGACAAAGGGAAAATTTTTCTCCCGGGAGGGAAATGGTTCATGGGGAATTCAAAAACCGGTTAAAAAAAGGGTTTTGGGGGATGCTTTTCTGGAGCATAAAAAATAAAACAAGTTATAGTGATGGGGTTTCAGGAGGGGGTTTATTGGATCCGGGTTTTTTTTCTGATTCCCCGTTTGGGAAAGCCCGGGAAGGAATTTTTTTTTCCCTAAAAAATGGAGGAAAAATTTTGGCGTTCTACCTCTTTGGGGGGTTTTTGCCTTCTCTGGACCCCCCCCACCTTTTAGCACAACAGGCCGGAACTAGATGGAAAGAATTGTTTTTTTTTTAAAGCCTTACAAACTATAAAAAACTTTAAAACTTAAAAGTCAAATGGGGGAAAAATCCCCAAATAAATTTGGGTAGCATATTTTAACAGATAAATTGTGATGCTGTTTTTTTGCAGGCGGGGTTTTAAAATTTTTTTTGATTGCTTTTTGTCGTTTTTAAAAAACACATCAAAAAACCCTCCATTTTGTGTTTTTTTTTATAATTAAAGCGGTTTTGCCATTTCTTTGTTTGTTCATTCCCCCATTTTTTTAAATTGGTATTTTCCCAAAAAAATTGAGGTGTGTTTTCCCCTCTTTGGGGAACTTCCTTTGACATAAATAGGGTTGAGCTGCGAAGTTGCCCATCTTTCCACTAAATTTGACAATGGTTTCATAAACGAAACTAAAAAACCCCCCCTCGGGAAAGGGGTTTTTTCCCAAAGTGAAAAGGGGGGGTAAAATTGATGTGGGAAGTTTAAAAAATTTAAAAAATTAAACTTTTTCCCATTCTTCATTTTTAAAAAATTTCTGGATCGTTTTTTTTTTTTAGCTCCCCCCCTTTTGGGAAAACGGGTTCCTTTTACAGCCCCTTCTCCAGGGGAAAAAAGGGCCGGGTTTTGGAGGTTTCCTTTCATTTCCCGGGTTTACACATGCTCAGACATCACCTTCCTCTTAAAGCGGGCTACTGAGTGTTAAAAACCCCAGGTGTTTGTCACTCAAACTCCCGGGTCCTTTGAAATCCTTATTTAATTTTTTTAAGTCAAACAGTGACAAAAAAAAAAAAAAAGGGAAAACCAAAAAAATCAGGTCTGTGAAATTGAAAAAAAAGAGAAAAAAAAATTCCAAACTTTTTTGGGGGTTTCCCTGCAGGGATTTTGAACCGGGACCCTTTTTCCCTGGAGGCAAAAGTTTTCCCTTTCCTTGAGTTTAAAATGTAGTGCTTACAGTTCTTTACACATAAACGGGGACCTTTTTTGACTGGAGAGGGGAAAGGCCTGGTGGTGTTATCCTGTGGGTCACAGAATCAATTAAAACAAATCAACATTTCCCCTTCTGAGCACACAGAGCTAAAGAGCTGGATGCAGGAGGTATGAAATGAGATTGTGGCAAAACCCCCTTAACTTAAATTTGGAACGCATGCATTTTTCATTGCTGCATATGTTTGGTGCATTAAAGAAATGCAAAGTTTAAATCCAGCCTTAAAATCCAAACCGCAGGTCAATATATACACAGATTTTTTCTGCAGTGTGTGAAAGAGATTTCTTAATAATAAGTTCACGTTGCTGGTACTCTAATGTGGTGTGAATTTTCTAAACACAAGTCTTCAGTATGTGACCCATGTGCAAACCCTTAATCATGACATGGCCTAAAAACACCCCCCTCGTTTTTTTGTTTGATTTCCCTAGTTAAAACCAGCAGTAAAAATCCAAAAAACAGAAATCTAATTAACATTGCTTCTTAAAAAATATATTACTTTGAATTTATTTTGGACCCTAATTTTGGGGGTTACAAGAGTCAATCATGTTGTAGTGGTTTGCGCTTCCTAATACTGAAAAAAATTTTTTTGCATCTTTCTTCCCCCTCAGGTTAAAGGAATGATTTAAATTCATGTTAAAAAAATCTCCTTCTCCACATTATGATATGTGCGGTACCACACTAAATCAGAAAATAGAAATCATTAAAAATTTTTTTTACCTAAAATTGCGGGTAATAATAATAAATCAGAAATCAGCAAGGTGAAAGCCCAAAGTTTTGTGGTCTTTTTTTTTTTCCCCTATTTGTTCGTTGAGTGCCCAGTTTTATTAAAGTGAAAACAGGAAGTGCGCCATATTGATTGTCATTTTAAAAATTAGTTCTCGGCAGGGATACTGTATTTTTCCCCGTAATTTGCCCTCTTCTGAGAAGCTTTGGAACCATAGCATTCATTGGACTTATGATTGGGGAAAAAGAATTTAATTTTCCCGGTCCTATGCCACAAGTAAATTGTGAATTCCCGACCTTTTTTGAAGCATTAGTCTGTCACAGGATACATTATTGAAATTTGGGGCTTCAAACAGGGAACCCTGCAAACCAGTTTTTTAGCCCAAATTTAAAAGTTATTCACCCCTGGCCAGGGGTTTTCTGAAAGCAATGAAAAAAAAAAAAAATGGATAGCATGTTTGTTCTTAAATGCTGAACATCATGAAAAATTGATGGACCCTTGTAGTAAATGGGGTTTATTAAAGTGCCGCTAGTCCCTTATGTAATGAATACAGTGCCCCTTTTTTTTTTAAAGACGGAACAGAAAATTGGAAATAGCAGCGTGGACGTAGCCAAATGGTGCATTTTTTTTTAAATTGGTTTTTTATGCAGGAAGGTACAGCAATTTGCTGTACATTTTTTGAAAAAAAAATCGCGGAAAATTTCTGTGATTTTTTGCTTTTTTTACTGCAATTTTTGCTTGCGATTTTTGGCAGCACGAACAGCAAAATTTGTTTGTCCCTTTCCCGCAAAAAAAAAAACGCATTGAAAAAAAACGCATAAAAAAACGCCCCGTTTTAAAAGCACCTTAAGTGAAAGCACTAGCAGTATTTCCGGAGGCAACATGCATGCCTTGTCTCTAATCCCCCCATAAAGTGGACTAAAACTGCTTGTAGCGGGTCACTATTTGTCCTATTTCTCCCAACACTTAAATTTTTTTTTTAAATAAAACACTATGATGAAAAACTGTGTCAAACCCTTGTAACTTTTCGTTTCAATAATTTCAAAAAACTGAAAGAGTTTTGGAAAGTAATGTGTACTGTTAGGGAGAATTTCCAAAGGGGTATTTGGGTGTAGGTGGACGTAGTGTGGCCCTTTTCACCTGCTGCTTTACAAATACGTTTTGGCCAGGGGTATTCTAAAGCACTTGTGCGCCCCCCTTCACATTGTTTTTCCCCGCGCGATGGGTTTGGGGGGAAACCTGTAAAATATGCACTTAGGGGTTTTTTTCACAGTGTAACTGCAGGCCGTTCTTCGGGGGTAAAATTTTGGGGGGGCAATAGTGATGTAAGTCCCACATTTTTTGCAAAATCCTTTGCACATTCTTTTACGTATTCCCGACCCCCGACGCGTACTGAAGGGGGGGAGAAAAGAAGTGACGTCACTTTTCCCAGCACGAAAACTATAAATGAATGGGGGGCTTCTAAAGCATAGGTGTATGCGACTTTTCCAAATTGCAATAAGCTGTGGGGAATTCACCCTTTTGAAATATTAGATATTAAAATATTTGAAATGTGCTGAAGGACTGACCACTGCATCGACAATGAAGGGGGGCTTTACTAAAACCCCATAGATTTATAGCCATTTCATTTGCTTGGGATTTTTTTATCCGCCTTGCTTTTCTTATCGCTTAGAGGGTGTTAAACCCAAGGTTAAAAAAAATTTAGATTTATTTATGGGGCAATTGAATAGACCCTAAGAGATCTAAAGCTCAGAAATTTTCCCCAATGAG
>JAODAL010078793.1:0-12793 GCA_025379985.1 Phyllomedusa bahiana | reverse complement strand
ATAGAGGTGTCCTCCCAAATTTCTGCCCCGGGCCCTGAATACTTTAAGATAGAGGTTGCCCTAAAAAACCTGACCCGGGGGGGGGTCTAAATAAAAAGGGGAAAACAGGCCCAAGGGGGAGGGGGACTTTTACAACCCCACTGTACCCCCCGGGGCCCTCCTGGATTAAAAAACCCTATAACGGGGCCCCTGCCCGTTTTGGGTTGGTGTTTGCCCCCCCCTCTGCCCGCTTTCTTTGTCCGCAGCGTTTTTTCCAGTGGGGGCCCCCCAATAGGGGTTTCTTTGGGTCTCGGGGGGGGGACCCCCGGACCCCTCAGCCTTCTTTTACCTAAAAACCTGAATGCCCCTGCCGGAGCCGCTGGGGGGAACCCTTTAGGAGCCAAGTACCACGCCTGAGGAGGGGTGCATCTATTGGGAGGAAAAACCCCCCAGGTCAGAGCCCTGCACTCCCATTTAAACTGTGCTGTAAAGTATGTAAACCCCCGGGGATGGGCAGATAAATGAAATCGGGCCGTGTTCCCCAAACAGGGGGGGTTGGGGGGGGGGGGGGGCGGGGATCATGGGGGGTTTTTTGTTATGGGGAGGAGGAGGGGTTTTTTGGGGGGGAACGGGAGGAAATTTTGGGGTGGCGGGGAGGAGGAATGAGTATTGGGGGAGGGGGCAGGTTCCAGGGTGGGGGGTGGGGGAGGGGGCCCATGTGTAATTGGGGGAAAGGGGGGAGTTCCTTTAGGGGGGTGGCGGGGGGGGGCCCCATGGGGTTTTGGGGGGAAACGGGGGGTTTCCCATGTGGGTGGGGGGGGGAGGCAATGGGTTTTGGGCCCCCAACGGGGTGGTTTTTCCATGATGGGGGGGCGGGGGGGAGGAAAGGAGTTTTGGGGGGTAGGGGCAGGTTTATGATGGGTGGGGGGGGGGAAAGGCATGAGTTTTGGGGGGAAAGGGGGCGGGTTTTCCCAGAGGGTGGGGGGGAGGGGGCATGATTTATTGGGGGGGGGGGGGCAGGTTCCATGATGGGTGGCGGGGGAGGAGGTTTGGTATTGGGGGGGAAGGCCCGGTTTATGAGGGGTTGGGGGGAGGAGGAGGCATGAGTATTGGGGGAGGGGGCAGGTTCTATGATGGGTGGTGGGGAGGAGGCATGAGTATTGGGGGAGGGGGCAGGTTCTATGATGGGTGGTGGGGAGGAGGCATGAGTATTGGGGGAGGGGGCAGGTTCCATGAGGGGTGGGGGGGGGGGGAAGGGAGGCTTGGTTTTTGGGGGAAAAAAGGTTCCATGATGGGTGGTGGGGGAGGAGGCATGAGTATTGGGGGAGGGGGCAGGTTCCATGATGGGTGGTGGGGAGGAGGCATGAGTATTGGGGGAGGGGGCAGGGTCAAGGATGGGGGGGGGGGGAGGGGGGCCCTTGAGTTTTTGGGGGGGGGGGGAAAGGTTTTCCATAAAGGGATTGGGGGTGGAGGCTTTGAGTATTGGGGGAGCTGGCAGGTTCTATGATGGGTGGCGGGGGAGGAGGCTGATTTTGGGGGGGGGGCAGTTCATGATGGTGGTTGGGGGGGGAGGCATAGTATTGGGGGAGGGCGGTTCATGATGGGGGGGGGAGGAGGATGATTATGGGGGGCGGAGGGGGGGGGGTTCCATGATGGGTGGGGGGGGGGGGGGGGCAGGGTATTGGGGGAGGGGGCAGGTTCCATGATGGGTGGGTGGGGAGGAGGCATGAGTATTGGGGGAGTGGACAGGTTCCATGATGGGGGGCGGGGAGGAGGCATGAGTATTGGGGGAGGGGGTTTGGGGGCCCAAGGGGAGGTTTAAATTTGATGGGTGGCGGGGAGGAGGCATGAGTATTGGGGGAGGGGGCAGGTTCCATGATGGGTGTGGGAGGAGGAGGCATAAGTATTGGGGGGAGTGGACGGGTTCCATGATGGCTGGTGGGGAGGAGGCATGATTTTGGGGGGGAGGGGGGCAGGTTCCATGATGGGTGGCGGGGAGGAGGCATGAGTATTGGGGGAGGGGGCAGGTTCCATGATGGGTGGCGGGGAGGAGGCATGAGTATTGGGGGAGGGGGCAGGTTCCATGATGGGTGGTGGGGGGGAGGAGGCATATGTTTTGGGGGGCGGGGGCAGGTTCCTGATGGGTGGGGGGAGAAGGGGGTATTGAGGGAGGGGGCAGGTTCCATGATGGGTGGGGGGGTAGGGGTATTATCCCTAAATTTGGGGGGGAGGGGGTGTCTTGGGGCCCCAAAAATCTCACTGACCCTTGTTTTCCCTCGATGACCCGGGGGGGACGGTTTGAATCCCAGTGAAGCCGAAAAAGAGCCTACCCACGAGGGGGTGCTCCTCCCTGACCCAGCGGGAAATTGGGGCGCATAGTGGGGGGCGGCTACAGGGTGAGGGGTCCCATGTGCTGGGACAAGAAGGATCCGCTGCAGCCCCCTGAGGCCTCCATGCTTTATGCACGGTAGCTCTGCTTTCTATACTGGGACACGTAGGGGCCGTTCTTGGTGAAGATCCCGTGGGGGTGCTGTCGTGAGGGTGGAAAGCGTTATGGTTACGGGAAATTTGGGCTGGGCTGCTCTGGGGGGGGGGTTTGAACCCGTCCGGTGGGGGGGAGGGCGTTTTTCATGGCTTTGAAACCGTCCGGTGGCGGGAGGGCGTTGTTAAAGGGGGGGGGGGGGATGGACCTTCCCCGGGTGGGGGGGAAGGGGGGGCGTTGTTCATGTGAAAGGGTTTGCCGGGGGGGGGTTTGGCGGGGGGGGGGGGGCGTTTTCATGCGCCCGTTGGGGGGGTTTGGGGGGGGGGGGGCGTTGTTTCATGGGGGGGGGGGGGCCCCAGTCTGGTGGCGGGGGGGCGTTGTTCATGCTGACCGTCCGGTGGCGGGAGGGGGCTTTTCGGGGTGAGGGAAAAGGCGGGGCTGGCACTGTGCGTGTTGACCGTCCAGTGGTAGGGTGAGCCCTTGTGGTACGGGCGGGGGGGGTGGGGGGGCGCTGCGGGGGGTGGCGGCGGGGGCCCTATTATGTGATGGTTGGGGGTTCATAAGAAGGACTGTTACTGTTCTATTTATTTTATGTAAAATGTTTTATAGTTTATAAAGTTATAATGAGGTGATGTGTGGTCCAGGGTCCATGAATGGCCGAAAATCCCGATCATTAGGAGCACTGCTGCCCCCAGGGGTTGTGGGGGTGTCGCATAGAAACCACAAGGCGGTGTCCAGCTGGACGCTTGTCCTCTGCGATGGCCCCCCCTGGGGACTGCCCTCCGTGATGGCCGCCCCTTTTTACAGGGGCCCCCCTTTCCTGTCCCCCCGCGAGGGCCCCGCCTGACGGGGACGTCTGTCCTCCGCGATGGCTGCCACCTGTACGGGGAGGTCTGTCCTCCGTGATGGCCACTGTTTGTACGGAGACGTCTGTCCTCCGCGATGGCCGCCGCCTGTACGGAGACGTCTGTCCTCTGCGATGGCCACCGTTTGTACGGAGACGTCTGTCCTCTGTGATGGCCGCCGCCTGTACGGGAGACGTCTGTCCTCCGCGATGGCCGCCGCCTGTACGGGAGACGCCTGTCCTCCACGATGGCGGCCGCCTGTACGGAGACGCCTGTCCTCCGTGATGGCCACCGCCTGTCCTCCGCGATGGCAGCCACCTGTACGGGGAGGTCTGTCTTCCGCGATGGCCGCCGTCTGTAGGGGGAGGTCTGTCCTCCGCGATGGCCGCCGCCTGTACGGGAGACGTCTGTCCTCCGCGATGGCCGCCGCCTGTACGGGAGACGTCTGTCCTCCGCGATGGCTGCCGCCTGTCCTCCGCGATGGCCGCCGCCTGTACGGGAGACGTCTGTCCTCTGCGATGGCTGCCGCCTGTACGGGAGACGTCTGTCCTCCGCGATGGCTGCCGCCTGTACGGGAGACGTCTGTACTCCGCGATGGCCGCCGCCTGTCCTCCGCGATGGCCGCCGCCTGTCCTCTGCGATGGCCGCCGCCTGTCCTCTGCGATGGCCGCCGCCTGTCCTCTGCGATGGCCGCCGCCTGTCCTCTGCGATGGCCGCCACCTGTACAGGGAGGTCTGTCCTCCACGATGGCCGCCGCCTGTACGGAGACGTCTGTCCTCTGCGATGGCCGCCGACCTGTACAGGGAGGTCTGTCCTCCGCGATGGCCGCCGCCTGTACGGAGAAGTCTGTCCTCCGCGATGGCCGCGCCTGTACAGGGAGTCTGTCCTCCCCGATGGCCGCGACCTGTACAGGGAGGTCTGTCCTCCACGATGGCCGCGACCTGTACAGGGAGGTCTGTCCTCCACGATGGCCGCGACCTGTACAGGGAGGTCTGCCCTTTCCACGATGGCTGCTGCCTGTACGGGAGACGTCTGTCCTCCGCGATGGCCGCCGCCTGTACGGGGACGTCTGTCCTCCGCGATGGCTGCTGCCTGTACGGGAGACGTCTGTCCTCCGCGATGGCCGCGACCTGTACAGGGAGGTCTGTCCTCCGCGATGGCCGCGACCTGTACAGGGAGGTCTGTCCTCCGCGATGGCCGCGACCTGTACAGGGAGGTCTGTCCTCCGCGATGGCCGCGACCTGTACAGAGAGGTCTGTCCTCCGCGATGGCTGCCGCCTGTACGGGAGGACGTCTGTCCTCCGCGATGGCTGCTGCCTGTACGGGAGGACGTCTGTCCTCCGCGATGGCCGCGACCTGTACAGGGAAGTCTGTCCTCCGCGATGGCCGGACTGTACAGGGAGGTCTGTCCTCCGCGATGGCCGCGACTGTACGGGAGACATCTGTCCTCTGCGAGGGCCGCCGCCTGGACGGGAGACGTCTGTCCTCCGCGATGGCTGCCGCCTGTACGGGAGAGGTCTGGCCTCTGCGATGGCTGCCGCCTGTACGGGAGACGCCTGTCCTCCGCGATGGCTGCCGCCTGTACGGGAGACGGATGTCCTCCCGCGATGGCCGCGACTGTACAGGGAGGTCTGTCCTCCGCGAGGGCCCTGCCGCCTGTACGGGAGAAGTCTGTCCTCCGCGATGGCTGCCGCGACCTGTACAGGGAGACGTCTGTCTTCTGCGATGGCTTGCCGCCTGTACGGGAGACGTCTGTCCCCCTGCGATGGCTCCCGCCTGTACGGGAGACGTCTGTCCTCTGCGATGGCTGCCGCTGTACGGGAGACGTCTGTCCTCCGCGATGGCTGCCGCTGTACGGGAGACGACTGTCCTCCGCGATGGCCGCCACCTGTACAGGAAGGTCTGTCCTCCGCGATGGCCGCGACCTGTACAGGGAGGTCTGTCCTCCGCGATGGCTGCCGCCTGTACGGGAGACGTCTGTCCTCCGCGATGGCTGCCGCCTGTACGGGAGACGTCTGTCCTCTGCGATGGCTGCCGCCTGTACGGAGACGTCTGTCCTCCGCGATGGCTGCCGCCTGTACGGGAGACGTCTGTCCTCCGCGATGGCTGCCGCCTGTACGGGAGACGTCTGTCCTCCGCGATGGCTGCCGCCTGTACGGGAGACGTCTGTCCTCTGCGATGGCTGCCGCCTGTACGGGAGACGTCTGTCTTCTGCGATGGCTGCCGCCTGTATGGGAGACGTCTGTCCTCTGCGATGGCTGCCGCCTGTATGGGAGATGTCTGTCCTCTGCGATGGCTGCCGCCTGTACGGGAGACGTCTGTCTTCTGCGATGGCTGCCGCCTGTATGGGAGACGTCTGTCCTCCGCGATGGCTGCCGCCTGTATGGGAGACGTCTGTCCTCCGCGATGGCCGCCGCCTGTACGGGAGACGTCTGTCCTCTGCGATGGCCGCCGCCTGTCCTCCGCGATGGCCGCCGTCTGTAGGGGGATGTCTGTCCTCTGCGATGGCCGCCGCCTGTATGGGAGATGTCTGGCCTCTGCGATGGCCGCTGCCTGTACGGGAGATGTCTGTCCTCTGCGATGGCTGCCGCCTGTCTTCCTCCTCCTCCCCCCTATTGAAGTCATCTTGAGCTCCACATCGTAACACTTTGTACGGTCAGATGTAGGTTTGGTCAACATGGCCTGACCCAGTAAGGGAGAAGAGGGGAAGCCATTTGTGTCTGGACAGGGACGTGTCGAATGGAGACGCTCATTTATCGGTAAGTTCTAGAGAGTTGTGATCCCCATCATCCTCTCGGGCCTCGCTCACATTGGGAATCTTGTGTACATCAGAACATATACCGTGGCGTCCCCATAGTCTTCACCCAGACATTGTCTCGGGGTGCGCTACGGTATATGTGTCAGAATACCTCCTGCTGCACGGAGAGTCCGAGAACGTGTCCCCTATGAATAGTGAAAGCCCTGTCCCCCGATGGAAGAGCTGCTGCACCTTCACATGAGCCCCAAGGCCTCTCACCCCCATTGCAGAGTGGCTCTGTGTGATTTTTGGGTTGTTTGCTCTCGCTCATCTGATCTCCGCGCCTGATCGGCCTCATCTGCTCCAGGATCCGGGACACAAACCCTTCCCTGACTGAAAATAAAGACTGAGCTCTGAGGATAGTGGGAAGTGCAGATATTCTGTAACGCAACTATCTGGGAGCGAGCAAGAGGTTAAGACGCCCGAAGCCGCAGCGTCATGCGCCGATATTTACTAGAGATGGAAGGTTTACAATAAAGAAGAGACATGGTTTGAGGGCTTCTATTTCGTAATGTGACTATTGAAGGGTTAAGCAATGCACCCTGCCCTGTTTTGGGGGAATACAGTGTAGTGGCTGATCTGAGAGCGCACAGGGTGCGGACAGCAGATCTGGGGGTGCTCAGGGTGCTGGCATTGGTTCTGATGGTGCACAGGGTGCTGACGGCGGTTCTGCTGGTGCACGGGGTGCTGCTGGTTGTACAGGGTGCTGTTGGTGGTTCTGGGAGTGCACACAGTGCTAGTAGTGGTCCTTGGGGTGAACATGATGCTGACGATTGTCCTGGAGGTGCACAGGGTGTTAGTAGTGGTCCTTGGGGTGTACAGGGTGGTTTTGGAAGTTTACAGAGTGCTGATAGTTGTTGTGGGTGAGAACAAGTGATAACAGTTGTTCTGGGGGTGCACAGGGTCCTACCTCTTCAGCGCAGCCTGCCCTGTCTTTCAGTACCTGTAAGTATTTGGCTATGTATGATACCCCCAATCTGGTGAAGATCTTTTCCAGGATCGGAGGGATCTTCATAGCCGGTTATTGTGTGGACTGTGGACTGGTCTAATCCTACAATATGCAACATTCTGGAGTTTATACAGGATGGCCTAGACAAAGCTGTGAAGCCTTCTAGACTGGTCCTTGTCACAGGATCCTCTGGACAGAGGGTTCTTCAAGACCTCCATGAGAGCGAGACTATCCTCAAGCCTAACCCTGACGGATCTGTGAATGCTCCACGTGTGGCCCTCCAGCTAAGCCACCAGACAGTGTGAATCTGACGTTCCTTTACTTTGAGGTGATGTTTCCACCAACAATCACCTCTCCACCAATGGCTTCCACCACCAATCACCTCTCCACCAATGGTCTTCACCACCAATCATCTCCACTGCTGATCACCTTCTCCACCAATCGTCTTTGCCAATCATCTCCACTAACAAATGCCTCCACCGCTGAACACCACCAATCACTTCTCTGCAGATCCCCTTCACCATTCATCAGCTCCTCCGCCGAAAAAAGGTTCTGATGATCCTTTTGATGAGCAAAAAGTGTTTCTCCTTTTTGTCAATCACCTATTTTTCCTGAGCAGCATTTAGGAAGTTAAGAGGGCCTGCAAATTTGTATATGAGCTCTCCTCTGAAATGTAATATTAATGTTTATCCTCCAGGCCTTCTCATTGTAATCACTATAATTTGTCACCCCCTCAAAAAAATGTTCCTTTTAGAGGGACTGGAAATTATATTGAAAAATATTTCCAGTGTGTGGAGACCCATTATCATCAACAGGGGGGGGGCACTGCAATGGGAACAAGGTGTGCCCCATCATATGCCAACCTGTTCATGGGTCTCTTTGAAGCTGTGCACATCGAGTCGGGTATGAATGGTTATCCAACATCAAACTTTACAAAAGGTTTATAGATGGCCTGCTGTTCATCTGGGAGGGAACACTGGAGCAGGTGCAGGCGTTTGTAATCTATTTGAATGGCAGCTCATAGGGGGTCAAGTTCACAATGTCGATTGACCTCCAGTGAGATTTAGTTTCTGGAGTTTTATCTTTATCAAAAAAACCATGGTGTTCTCAAAAAACCTTCAAAAACATGAATTCCAAGAACTATCTCCACTTTGGTAGCCACCACTATGGGAAACGGCTATGAAATATCCCTTATGGACAGTTGAGGCGCATCTGATGACTCTCTCCAATTGCAAGCCCTGAAAATTGCTGAAAATATGTCCCCAGAAGGGATACCCCCCAAAAATTAACCAAGCGACAGAGAGAGCGTCTCATTTAACACAGAGCGTTTAGGTCCCTTCCCCCCCAAGAAAACAAAACCCGGTATGGTGATTTAGGGAAATTAAAATTAAATTTCATCACCTCTTGGTACTCCCAGCATAGAGAGTTCTGCTCTGTAAACCCTGGGGGATCTTGGGCCTAGATCCAGTGTTGAATCTTCTGATCCCAAAATGTCCACAGATTACCTACAGCAGAGCTAAATGTTATAAAATATTTTGTCAGGCCTCTCGTCTTCGCCAACATCAACACCCACCCTGCCACCCCCTTCTCCTTCCCCACCCTTGGTTGAACTTGACGGACAGATGACTTTTTTTCAAACATACTAACTGTGTAAGGAATGGCAGCATCTTCAGGTGCTTGCCCAAAACACGGGGTCTCCAACGGGGTTGCAATGAATGGAAAGTCACTGATACTTTTACTTCTACAGCCACAGGTGAGACTTCCAAAATCAAATCACAAATGTCATGTTCCTCGTCAGTTGTAATGGATTTGATTCAATGCAGGTAAGGGAAAGGTAAAGGGTAAACCACAGGTGAGGGGTCTCTTGCACACAAACTTCCTTCCGCCCCACTTCCTTCCGCTCGACTTGGGCCGACCAGGGGTAAGCTCTGCAACAACTGCTCTCTCTTGGCTCTTACTCTGCCTAAACTATGAGCACCCCACGTAACCCCACAACACATACACCACCACCACCTTTCACTTTCTAGAAAGGAACTCTAGTACCGGTCACATGCACAACCAATCACTTAAACTCTTCAGAGATTTTCGGGTTTGTTAGGGCAACAACGTAAAACTATGAAAGTTTTAGGCTTTAATGGAATTAGTCACAATAATTACAAAATGACACATCCATAAAAATGTGCAGAACAGTGATAAAAGGATAAAATACCGAAAAAGAGACCTTCACCAATGTGTCCGGTACAAAATGGCCCCACTGAGGAGAGCAGCTGAAGGTAAACCGCCAGACCTACTCTTGGTGGTAACTCCTGGAACTGACATAGTTTCTGACCCTCAAGTTGTTTTATGGAAACTCAAAGCCCTCTTCAGACCCTCCTCCTGCTGAGGTCACAGAAGGAATGGCTAATAACAAGTCAGGGACACTAAGAGTCATACAGTGCCTTGCGAAAGTATTCGGCCCCCCTTGAACTTTTCTACCTTTTGCCACATTTCTGGCTTCAAACATAAAGATATAACATTTTAAAATTTTTTTGTGAAGAATCAACAACAAGTGGGAAAACCAAAAGTGAAGTGGAACGAAAATTTTTTGGATATTTTAAACTTTTGTAAAAAGTAAAAAACTGAAAAGTGGGGCATGCAAAATTATTCAGCCCCTTAAGTAAATATTTTGTAGCCCCCCCTTTTGGCTGCGATTACAGTGCGAGTATTGGGGTTTGTTTATAGTTTTGCCATGGAGAGCCTAAAATTTTGCCCTTCCTTCCTTGGGGGGAACCCGGAGGGGGAGGCCTCAATGTGGGGTTGGTGGGAGGTTTGTGAGCGTGGAGCTCAGTGAGGTTGGTGGAGAGCGTTTGTGAGCACGGGAGTCAGTGGGGTTTGGTGGAGGTTTTGTGAGCAGCGGAGCTCGTGAGGTTGGTGGAGAGGTTTGTGGCAGGGGAGCCAGGGGTTGGATGGAGGTTTTGGGGGGGCACTTGGGCTCTGAGGTTGGAGGGAGGGCATTTGTGGCTGGAGCTCAGTGGGTGGAGGGGTGCGTTTGTGGCACTGGGTAGTGGGGTTGGATGGGGCGTTTGTGAGCGTGGGTAGTGAGGTTGGTTGGCGGCGTTTGTGAGCAGCTGGAGCTCAGTGAGGTTGGATGGAGAGTGTGAGCACGGAGCTCGTGGGGTGGATAAAGAGCTTTGTGGCGCGGAGCCGTGAGGTTGGATGGAGGCTTTGGGAAAGGATGGAGTCAGGAGGTTGGAGGGGGTTTTGTGAGCGTGGGCTCAGTGAGGTTGGATGGGGTTTTGTGGAGTGGGTCGTGAGGTCGGATGGAGGCTTTTTGTGGCGCTGGGTCAGTGAGGTGGTGGAGAGGTTTTGGAGCAGTGGAGCTCGTGAGGTTGGTGGAGGGTTTGTGGCAGTGGGTCAGGAGGTTGGATGGGAGGTTTGTGAGAATTTGGAGCTCAGTGGGTTGGTGGAGAGGTTTTGAGCGCGGAGCCCCCAATTTTTTGGATTCGTTGGAGGGGCCCCATTTTGGAGACGGGTGCTTCCATTGATTTTTGTTTTAGGGTTTGTTTTTTGGAGAAGCTGTGCTCAGTTTTTGGTCCCCGGTTTTTTAAGTGGTCCATTTGGATTTTTCCTTTTTTCTTCTGTTTTTGGGCCCCCCCACCCATGTGTTTTTTGTGGGGGTGGTGGGTCCTTGGTTTCATGATGTCCCCCCCACCAGTGTACAGGGGATGGGGTGTTTTGGTCTATGATGCTGCCCCCAAACCCTGTGTTTCAGTGGGGATGGTGTGTTCCTTGGCTTCATGTTTCTGCTCCCACCCTGTTTTAAAAAGTGGGGGTGGTGTGTTCCTTGGGTTTATGTGCTGCCCCACCATGGTGACAGTGGGGGTTTTTGGTTAGGGGGGGTAGCTGTGTTGCTTTCACACAAAATATCGTTTTGCATTTGGCCTTGGATTTTGGTTTCCTTGAGCAGAGCCCCTTCCCCACATGTTTGGGCTCTCCTAGGCGGTCCTTCTTCACATGTTTGGGGTCCCCAGGTGGCCCCTTCTTCCCCAAAGTTTGGGTTCCCAGGCGGTCTCTTTTCCCCCTGTTTGGGGTCCCCCCGGTGGCCCCCTTTTCACATGTTTTTGGGGGCCCCCGGCGACTTTTTTTGGATCTCTTTGAGAATGGGTTCTTCTTGCCTTTCCTAAAGGGGGGTTTGTGAGTGATGATTATTGTCCTATGGACTTCCACCCCCAGTGGAGATTCTGCAGTTCCCAGAGGGTCGGGCCTCTTGGTACTCTTTGTTTAGTGTTTTCCCTGTTTTGAGATGAAAGTTTAGGGGACGGACGGGTCTTGGTAGATTTGCAGGGGTCTGATCCCCCCTTCCATTTCAATTGATGTTGAACAGTGTCCCTTGGGGTGTTTAAAGTTTGGGAAAAATTTTTTTTATCCAAAACTGGCTTTAAACTTCTCCCCCCAAAAGTATCCGGCTGCCTGGTGTGTTCTTTTGGGCTTGTGATGCTTCACCCTGATTATCACAGAGCGGGGCATTTATAGGAGACTTGATTACACACGGTGGATTTTTTAAAAATTTAGTCATTTGGGGCAACATTGGATATTCAGAAAACCTCACTGAATTCGGAGTGAGTTTTCTGCACTGAAAGTAAAGGGGCCCCCCAAAATTTGAAGCCCCATTTTCGTTTTTTATTGTTTACAAAAGTTTAAAAAAATCCAAAAAATGTCATTCCCCTTCACAATTTGTCCACTTGTTGTTACAAAAAAATTAAATTTTTATCTTTGTTTGAAGGTTTTTTAAAAGGTTGAAAAGGTCAAAATGGCCGAATTACTTTCACAAGGCACTGTACTTTCCCGCTTCGGTAAAATCTCCTCATAGGATCCTAGCCCGTATGTCCCCAAAATTCCCCCTTTTTGAATTTACCACCCCGGCATTCCAAATGTAATAGGGCAGATTCTAATGGTCGGTTCTTCTGTGGTTCCTAAAACTGAAAAATTTTGAACCGAAGACAGGAGGGGTTCTGGGGTTTTGGGTCATAATTTCATAAGTGAATTTTGGAAAACCGGATTGTTTGATGTATAATTCTCCCCCCCGGGGCCTATCCTATTGCTCAGGTCTTGGTGACCATGTCCTGTTGTGTGTATTCCTCTTGCACCTTTGCTCCTTAACATGTGTGTGTCTATTACCCCTAGCGACGAGGCCCTGAGGATGGCCTGCTAATCCCCTCCTCCCAGGAAATCAATGAAATTTCCCTAAAATAGCCTGATGAGACCCCAAAATTTTATCATTTGAATGAGGGCCGGGGTTTTAATAATCAGAAGAATGGACTTCATGATCCCCCCCTATCTCTCTTTATTTTTGACTTATTTCCCTTGAATTTGGTCTGAACGCATCCTGGTTGAGGCCCCTCCCGCTTGTTGTAGTTGGTTAGGGTGCCCAGAGAAATACGAAGTTTCTGTAAAAATTTAAAAAGGGTTTTTCGCAAAGGAATTTATACCTGGTTTGTTTTACTTCAGCTTCCGTGTGTTAAAGGGGGGGTTATGCTTTTTTTTGATCCTGTGAACGAGGCTGACTTTACCATGCCTTTCCCCACGTGTGCTCACTTAGTCAAACAAAGGGTTTTTTATTTAAAGGGCTGTCAATAGTACAATATTTCGAGTGGGTTAGACTTCTGCCCTTTAAATAGGGGTCTAGGTTCAAAACTCTGCAGGAAAAAACGGGATTTTTTTTTCAATGCACAACCCCTTGAGGGGTCTTTTTTTTTTTGTTG
>JAODAL010078792.1:0-12793 GCA_025379985.1 Phyllomedusa bahiana | reverse complement strand
TAATCTGGGGGTCGCAGGTTTTTTTGGTCATTTGGGTCCAGGACATTTATTTCAATGTCCAGGTGAAACTAAAATGGTGGTTGAAAGACTCCTTTTTCCGGCATTTGTTTAAATCTGAGGGTCATGCAGGTTTGGGGCTCATGCTGTACCCCTGGACAGTTTAGTCAATGTCAGTTCAACTAAAATGATGGTGAAAGACTCTTTTTCCGGCACTTTTAATCTGTGGGCCCAGACAGGTTTAAGGGTCATGCTTCGGTCCAGGACAGGGTTTGTCAATGTCCAGTTCAACTAAAATGGTGGTTCAAAGACTACTTTTTTCCCGGCACTTTTTTAATCTGTGGGTCATGCAGGTTTTTAGGGTCATGCGTTTCCAGGACAGGGATATTCAATGTCCAGTTCAAGTAAAATGATGGTTCAAAAATTTATGCCTTCTGGCACTTTTTCATTTTGTGGGTGATGCAGGTTTAAGGGTCATGCTGTGCTACAAGACAGGGATAGTGAATGGTGTGTGACTTTTTTTCTGTGGCTTTTATAGCCTAAGTGTTGTGCATAAGATGTAGCAGGTATCCATTTGACTGTTGTGGCTGTTAATTCCAGCTTCTCCAGCCCTGTTTGGGTGTAAGAATGAAGGTGATGTTGCTCTCCCATAGACTTTAATGGTCATCGGAGATGATCGACTATCGACTATCGCCCGATGACGATAGCCAACGTAATCGCTCAACACTAGTCAGGAGCTGTGGACGGCTCTCCGCAACGAGACCGAGCGCTGGCTAGGTGACAAGAACCTTGTGCCAGGCAAGGTAGTGTGCGATAACGGGCGAAATCTGCTGGCCGCCCTTAAGATCGGTAGGCTGGAGCACATCCCTTGCCTGGCACATGTCATGAACCTCGTCATCCAGAAATTTGTAAAGGGCTACCCGGGTATGGACTGCCTGCTGAAGAAGGCTTGAGGTTTGAGTTCACACTGCCGCCGTTCGCACCCTGCTTCGTCCCGCCTGGCTGCGTTGCAGCGTCAGCTCGGCCTCCCCGTCAACCGTCTCATTGTTGACGTGGAAACACGCTGGAATTCCACCCTCCACATGCTCCAGCGATTGTGGGAGCAGCGCAATGCCATTACGCAGTACGAAGAAAACACATGGCCTGAAAAAGCAGCGGTGCGGACCTCGGGGTGTTGAGCCACCGAGAGTGGAGGCGGTGAAAGAGCTCTGCACCATCCTTGCCAGTTTGAAGAAGCCCCCAAAAAATGGTCAGTGCGGACGATGCCCTTGACAGCATGACCACTGTGGTGATCTTAGTTCTGGAACGATCGTTGCACACTCTGAAACATCAGGTCCCGCCAGCGACGGAGGAGGAGACGGACACAGATACGGACACGGAGCCTTTTTTTCCCCCGTCGATCCACAAGGCCCGACATTTTCCAATTTTATCGGTCTTCATTAGGCAGTGGTTCGGGGTCCAGGACTAGTGCAAGTCGGTGTCATCAGCTCTCAGGGTGCATCATCTGAGGCAAGTCAGGCCTGTGTTTAAAGCTGTGCGGAGGAAGCGGAGGAGGAGGAGGTATTCCTAGAACCGACGTTACCAACGTCCCTCCCTTTGGGAAAAGAGGTTGGCGCGAATTTGAGGCGGAGGAGGAAGAGTGAGGAAGATCAGTTTGCTAGTGCCCCTCGACCCAGAGGTTTGGGAAATCAAGGCTTCATTTTCCCCACAGGGAGTGCTTGGATGCCCAAATTTCCTCCAACATGATCCTCGCATTAAGGCCATCAAATGAACATCAGTTACTGGGGGGCCACCCTCCTGGATCCCCGGTACAAACAAAAACTCAGCACTTTCCTTCCACCCTCCCAAATAGAGGGGAAAAATGTAGGAAATGGAGACCTTGCTGATTGATCAACTGGAGACATCTTTTGCATCTGCTTCACGTTCTTCAAATGTCACGGGGAACAAATCAGCGACGTAAACCAGCTTAGAGTGCCAAGTAGCCGTAGCGGCAGCAGCAGCAGGCAGGTTGCAGAAGGCCTAATGGGTGACCTCTGGCAATCTTTATTACCACCTCCCAACGCATGCAATGCAGGGCACACATCCAACACACAGAGCCCAGTTTAAGATCATGGTGCCGACTATCTGCGTCTCAACACCGATGTTTTTGGATGTATTCCGGACCCAATAGACTTCTGGGTATCCAAAAATGGACGAATGGCCCGAACTCGCTCGCCAGCCACAGAGGTGTGTCCTGCCCAGCAGCCAGCGTCATATCTGAGCGGACCTTCAGCACAGCTGGAAGAGTCATTACAGACAAAACATCCGGCTTTCCACAGATTAATGGGATCGTTTGACTTTCATCAAGATGAATCGGGACATGGATCTCTGATGATGTTGTGGCCCCAATTGCCGAGGTCACCGATTAGTTGCCGGTCTACTTCACATTCCTCTTCAAACAGAAATGGTCCCCTTGAAAACTTTTTTTTTAAATGATCATTTCTTACTGCAATTTTTTATTCACAGTTCCCAACAGTTCATTTTGCTGGTTTTGCTGTGAGGAGACTGTAAAAGACACCAAGGTTTCATGACAAAACCATATTCCAATTACTCACTTCATCTTTAGAATTTTTCGCATTGTCAATGGTTTTGGGGTCATGTTGCCTCACAATTTTTAACAGTGGTTGAGAAGTCATATTTATAATTTTTTGGGGTCATGTTGCTGTGAGATACAGCAATAATCGTGGTCCTTTGGAACAGAAATGGGGCTTCTAAGTGGCATTTCTCCCTCACAATTTTTAACGGTTGCTGAGAAGTCATATTTATAATTTTTTGGGGTCACGTTGCTGTGATATTCAGCAATAATCGTGGTCTTTTGGAACAGAAATGGGGCTTCTAAGTGGCATTTCTCCCTTACAATTTTTAACAGTGGCTGAGAAGTCATATTTATAATTTTTTGGGGTCATGTTTCTGTGAGAAACAGCAAATAATTGTGGTCCTTTGGAACAGAAATGGGGCTTCTAAGTGGCATTTCTCCCTCACAATTTTTAACAGTGGCTTTAGAGTCATTTATTATTTTTTGGGGGTCATGTTGCTGTTAGATACAGCAATAATCGTGGTCCTTTGGAACAGAAATGGGTCTTCTAAGTGGCATTTCTCCCTCAAAATTTTTAACAGTGGCTGAGAAGTCATATTTATAATTTTTTGGGTCATGCTGCTTTGAAATGCAGCAATACTACATGTCCTATTCTAAAAAATGTTGTTTCTAATAGACATTTGTTCTTCACAATTGTCAAAAGTGGCTCAGAGGTCATGTTTTGAATATTTGGGGGCATTTTGCTATGACATGCAGCTATACTACAGGTCCTATTATAAAAAAAATTTTGTTTCTAACAGACATTTGTTCTTCACCAATGTGTCCACAGTGGCTCATGGGTCATGTTTGAATTTTTTGGGGATGTTTGCTGTGAAATCAGCTAGACTACAGGTCCTATTGTAAAAAATGTAGGTTCATAACAGACATTTTTTATTCACAATTGTCAAGAGTGGCTCAAGGGTGATGGTTGCTGTCAGAAACAGGAATAGGTAGGACACTGTTAATGGACAACATATTGCAAATGGACTTGTTTTTGCAAGATCTCTTAACATAGCTAGCAATCCCTGTATGAGACAACCTATTTTAATACAATTAAAAAAGGAGAAACAAAGGACAAAGGTGGGATTCCATCCTATTTTAAAATGTTGTTTTATTGAATTAAACTACTAAAAAACTTGCATGTAAAAATTAGCAAGTAAAAAAATTACTCTGAATTGTACAAGGGAGGAGGTACAGGAAAACTTGACCAGATGTAGGTTATTCAGAGGACATGGAGTATGGTGCACCGGACAGAATGAACAAAGATACTGAGACAATTTCCTCCAGCAGTTGATGTAAAAATGAGAAAAAGAATGCAAGAAAAGGGCACCTGGGTCTGTAACAGGTGAGCGTTATCCACCTGTATTTCCAAGTGAAGCACTCAATTGGTCCGCACTCATACAGGAGGGGGGGCAAGCGCTACCAGGTCTTGACTGGTACTGAGGATAGGCGGAGTTCATACTCAACACTTACGCTTTCCGCACTCTGCTTCAGCACGACTGTTTTCGTTTGCATGCGTTATATGAGGCGATTTTTACCTTGTTAATAGATGACGGGACGCCAGCTGGGATCTCAAGCAACCACTGTAACATCCCGGCCTGGCTGATGAACCTGCGTCGTTTAATAGATGACAGACGCTTAGTAGACTTGGTCTCTCACCGCACCAACTGAAGTCTGGCAGGGGGGGGCTGGACCTCCGTGTTAACAGATGGCTGACGGCGCACTGCTCTCACGTTAGGGGCAATCAGGGAGCTTCAAATTTATACTTAAATAATTTTCACTTTTGAAAAAGTGATTTCTGTGAGGTAAGTAGTGTTAAGCGTCTCAGGGGCTGGACAAAAATGGCACAATTTGAGTGCTTATAAATGTTTGGGGGCTGGAGTCACTATGGGTCGCATCATTTGATCTCCAGGGGAGTCCTGTCCCTAACCAAGGAAGAAGGATTTTGGAGGAAAAATGGAAACCAATTGAATTGATTGGCTGAATCAGTCTCAGAAGCCAGGAGGGCAAATTGTCTTCTCAGAAACTAAGAAGTGTTTTTGGGATGAATTAGGACATTTGTGATATTTACTTATGGGGTGTTGTGAGGAACGAATTAACACATTACACGTGTAAATAAATACCTTTAAAAAACTGCAGGAGGGGTGTATGTTGTATGTTTAACACTTGAAAAAGAAAATAATGTTAAAACTATAAATAAAACTTCCCTAAATAATATTCTGGTATATAAACATAGTCTTGTTACACAAATATATTCTAAACATGACAGTCACCTGTACCAAGAATAGCATAGTGCCACTTTGTGATCTGTGATCATAAAAGGGTTTGGGGACTCATGCTGTGCCAGGACAGATATACGTCTATGTCACTAGTTCTAACTCAAAATGGTGGTTCAAAGACTCCTTTATTCCAGCACTCTTTTTAATCTGGGGGTCAGAAAGGTTTATATGGTCATATACATGCAGCGTTACAGGACAGATATAGTCAATGGCCAGTTACAACTAAATGGTGGTTCAAAGACTCCTTTTTCGTCACTTTTTAATCTGTGGGTCAGACAGGTTTACATGGTCAATTCTGCCGGGTAAGCAGACTAGCTATAGTCAATGTCCAGTTTAAAAACTAGATAAGGTGTTCAAAGGACTCTTTTACTCGGCACTTTTTCTAATCTGTAGTCAGACAGGTTTAATGGTCATTACTGCGGTACAGGGACAGATATGAGTCATCAATGTCCTCAGTTCAACTAAAATTGGTAGGTTCAAAGAATCCCTTTTTCCGGCACTTTTTAATCTGTGGGTCAGACAGGTTTTAATGGTTCATTCTGCGGTACAGGACAGATTAGTCAGATGATACCAGTTTCAAACTAAATTGGTGAGTTCAAAGACTTCTTTTTCGGCACTTTTAATCTGTGGGTCGACAGGTTTATTGGTCATTTGGCGGGACAGGGACAGATATAGTTCAATGTCCAGCTTCAATCTAAAATGGTGGTTCAAGCTCCTTTTTCCGGCAACTTTTAAATCTCGGGCGGTCTTGCAGGTTTGGGGCCTCTTGCTGTGGCCCACGGACAGGTATTTTTCCAATGTCCGCTTGAAACTAAATTGGTGGTTTCTAAGATACTCTTCTTTGTGGACACTTTTTAATCCGTGGATAAGACAGGTTTTTATATGGTCATTCTGCGGTACAAGAGATACAGGTATAATCATTGTCAGTTGAAACCTAAAATGGTGTTGAAAGACTCCTTTTTCCGGCACTTTTTAAATGTGGGTGTCATGCAGGTGTGGGGCTCAATGCTTGGCCCAGGACAGGTATAATCATTGTCCAGTTCAACTAAATTGGTGGTTCATAGGACTCCTTTTTCCGCACTTTTAATCTGGGGGTCAGACAGTTTAATGGTCATATCTGTAGGTACTGCGACAGATATAGTCAATGTCCAGTTCTACTAAAATGGTGGTGAGAGACTCCTTTTCCGGACACTTTTTATATCTGGGGGTCAGACAGGTTTAATGGTCATTTCTGCCGCGTACAAGGAACAGATATGTCAATGTCCTAGTTCAACTAAAATGGTGGTTCTAAGACTCCTTTCCCCGGCACTTTATAAAATTGGGGGTCATGCAGTTTGGGGCTCATGCTGTGGCCCAGGGAGGTATTTTCAATGATCCGTTGAAACTCAAAATGGTGGTTTTCAAACACTCCTTTTTCACCAGCACTTTTTAATCTGGGGGTCTCAGGACAGGATTTAATGCGTCATCTGCGGTACAGGACAGATATGTCATTGTCAGTGCAATAAAAATGGTGGTGAAAGACTCCTTTTTCCGGCTCTTTTTAAATGGGGCGTCTATGCCTGGTTTGGGGCTCATAGCTTGCACATTCCAGGACAGGGATATTCAATGTCCTGTTCAAGTAAAGGAGTGATGGTTCAATCATACTGCTTCTGGCACTTATACTTTGTGGGTGATGCAGGTTTAAGGTCATGCCTGTGGTACAAGACAGGGTAGTGAATGAGTCTAGTGACTTTTTTTCATGTGGCTTTTTATACCCTAAGTGTGTTGCCTTAGACTGTAGGCAAGTATCCATTGCCTGTGGTGGATGTTAATTCCAGCTTCTCCAGCCCTGTTTGGGTGTATGATGAATGGTGTTGTTCCTACCCCATGACTTTCAATGTCATCGGCTAGAATAATCTATTATCGACTATCGGAAATCGTCTTGATAATTGCCGATATCGACTATCGACCCGATGAGTATAGTCAACGTAATCGCTCAGCACTAGTTATTTAGTTAAAAGAATAGACAGCTTTGGGGTAACATAATAACTATTTTTAAATATATTAGAGTTAAATATAGAGATCTCTCTGAAGTTCTATTTATACCCAGGATTGTATCTGGTACAAGGGGGCATTCTCTATGTCATGAGGAAAGGTTTGTACATAAACATAGATAGGGATTCTTTACTGTAAGAGCAGTGAGACTGTGGAACTTTCTCCAGAGGAACTTGTAATGGTAAATTCACTAACAGAATTCAAAAAGGGTATGGACACATTTTTAGAGTGAAATAATATAACAAATTATAGTGACTAGTATTCTGAGGAAGGGTCATTGTTCCAGGGATTTATTCTGATTGCCAGATTAGAGTTGGGAAGGATTTTTTTCCTTAAAATGAGGACAATTGACATCTACCATATTGGGGTTTTTGCCTTCCTCTGGATCAACACTATAGCACAATAGGCTAAACTGGATGGATGCCATTCAATTTTTGGCCTTACAAAAAACTATTTAACTATAAGTGGCTTGACAAAAGGAATGCAACAGTTGTAGCCCATGTCCCAGATATGTCTATGTGTGCTGGAATCACTGATTCCAGTTGCAGTCCACTTCTTGTCAATCTCTCCCAAATTCATGAATTTCCTTTTCTTGACAATGCTTGTGCATCTTTTCTACCACACTTTTTTCTTTCACTTAACTTTCCATTAATTTATTTTAATACAGCATTCTGAAGAGACAGCTTCTTTAGCAATGACCTTTTACTCCATTGTTTGATACAATTATGGTGATAATTTAATTTATCAAGAAGTAACTTCACAGGCAACCCAGAAGCCGTTGTAAGGGCTTGTCCCCACAGCAAGGGTATTGGTCGGTTTTTCAGATGGTTTGCGGTTTTAGAAACCATCTGAAAATTGACAAGCAACGCTCCTCATAGACTTTAATAGAAAATCCATTCGGCGGTCCCCACTGAACAGATTTTCCGCTGGACAGTTTTTCACACCGCCGGTGGTCAGAAAAACTTAGAACATGTTCATTGTTCTGCACAGTTTGAATATTAAAAACAGTCTAATATATTTGTATATAGAGAGACAGATTGACACTGGCAAACTATAAAGTGTTGAGAGCCACTAAATATCAGATTTTCCCACTATTCTAAATGCAAATGTACACGTCTAGATGTCTAGATATTTAGCTTATTTGTCACACAGAAAGTGCAGCTTTTATCATTTTAGTCTGCTATGAGAGGTTTATATTTTTTCACTATATTTCTATTTCCACCAGACAAAATGATCTGTGAGTGAGAAATTTTTTATAGGGTGATAATGTTTTTTGTTGCGTCTCTCCCTTCACATAAATGTGTCTTTTATGTGACTCATAAAACATACAGATTTTAAACTGTTATTTTGATTCCATGTTTTAACTTCAAATGGCACCAGATAGGCACAATTCACATTACTTTGTGGGATCATGGGTCCTGTCAACTATCAGCGGATTAAATAAAAAGCTGTTTGAACTGAGTTCCTGTACATGCTGATTGCGAGAAAATTAAAAAGCGAGGTGCAGTAATGTAGTATTATCAACTTGTCACTCAAACTGACAATGCTTTGACTTCCAATGTATTCTGATTAGCCTTAGAGCCATCACTTCTTTCAGAGCATTTTTGATGGTTAAATGGTCAACACTGGAAAGAAATTTGAGTTATTACAATAATGTTTCTGAATTTGTCTTGTCCTATAATCCTGGAGACAAGATATGATCAACTAGTTTAATGAAAAAATTGCAGCGTGAATTATTTTCTTTCATTTTTATGTTGTGTATCCAGTACTAAAATTTTTCTGTTTATTTTTTTCCCCTTTTGAAAAAAAATATCTATTTTTATTTTATTTACAAAAAAGTATTTCATGGTGCCCAAACAGTTTGCCAATATGATCAAGAAATTGCTGATGGCAACAAGACTTTTTAGTCTTTATGACATTTTTGACTCACCAAGTCACAGCACTATATCTTTAATACAGTGATTCCTCAACATACAAAATCTATTGGCTCCAGAAAGTCCATCGCATGTTGAAACTATTGTATGTTGAAACCATAATCAGGGAAAAAACTAGAAATTGTTTGGGGCTCTAAATGTCCCCAACATAATGCAAAATGAAGAGTAAAGAAAGCTAGATAACTATTATAGATAAAGAAAATTCTTACATATAATAGCTAGAAAAATGGGGAAGCTGGAAATCACTTTCACTTTGAGGACAGGAACTTATTTGGGTCATGTCCTTTACACACAATGTACCATAAATAAAGAAATGGCCCCTTACCTTTGTGCCCAAAGGAGCCGCTCATCCTGCACATGTAAAAAGCAGTACAGAATATGTAGTAGCGTACTGTGCTGTATAGAGGCGCACTGCCCCCAAAAACCCCGCTGTGTGCCCAAATACGGTTTTTTTTACAAGTAAAATATTCATGATAGTTGTCTGAATCATTGTCTGGGACATTGTATCTTAAAACTATACTTAACATAAAATGTACCAGGAAAGATGCATGATGAAAATATTGTTTCCTGAGGCCATTGTATCTTGAAGGACCTGTATCTTTTGGGCCTCAAACAAAAAAAAAAAGGCGTTTTAAGGTTATAAGTAACTTCACCTAAAACCACTTACTTGGTAGGTGCTGTCAATTACAGCTAACACCTGGCATCATAAGCCAGGATCAGAGGAAATTTAGTTCCTGGCCATTAACCATTTAGTTGAAGTGGTTAATACAACAATGGAATCCAAGCCATTAAAAAATAGTACAGCACCCCCTTTTGCTGCCCAGTTGGCTCCCTCAGTTGCTACGGCAGTTGGGGGCCCCCAGGTGTGTCATGAATGTTCTCCTATTAGATGCTTCTTTTTTGCATATCTATTTATTATATTTATTTTACATTTATATTTATTATATAAACAATGAACATAATTGGAATCCCTATGTCTGTAAAAGTCCAAACCTACTCAATATCATACTGTTTGTACTGAACAGTAAAATCCCATATCATAGATGTTTTTTTGATCATTATGCATTCTAGAAAACACTGAATAAAAATGGATCAAAAAGTTGCATGCATTTCAATTTGAAACAAGAAAATATATCCTTTACCCTACAATAAATTCATCACAGAGGTCAAAAAATGGAAACATGAAAAAATTATTGGTCTATAAAAATAGTGATCTTTTTCGGGTATGAAAATCAAATTGAAATAAAAAATTTAAATAGTGACGTATAAGGGTAAAAAAACAGTCTGCATCAACCCCTCTCAGTACCGGGTTTTAGCCCCATAAAACAACATCACCCCATTCTCCCCACAGGTGCCCAAACCAACAAGGCTGGGATCCTTTTTGGTAAAAAAGTTTTTAGTAAAAAACCCACTTCCCCCGGGTATGGATTTCCCGGGGGGGGGGGGGGGGGGGGGGGGGGGGAAACTTTCCACCCGAGTGCCCTGCATATAATCTGTCCTTTTGGCAACAGCAACATCTAAATGGTTGGAGGAGGGGCTCCTTTCTAACCCCAATGCCTGTCCCCCTTTAATGAGATAGGATAACAAGGTTCTCAGAAGACAGATAAAAAAATAAATAAATAAATCACCACATCTAAAAGACTAAAATACAACCTCTAAACTTGTCCTAAAAAAACCGCATTTTTTTATGAGCAAGGTACATGTTGGGGAAACCTTTTTATAGTCCCCTATATGGCCCAAAAAAAATTCCACAGAAACCTTCTAACTCCCCCCGGCCATTTTAATTAGGTACCCCCTTTCCAACCCCCGTTAACATTTAATTTCTAAACACCCCAAGCACAGGGCGGAAACCCAAAGTCCCTTTAGGCATGTAGACAGGGTTCAAGACAATCCCTGAAAGTTCAAGCCAAGAAATCAGTAGGGGGAAGAAAGTTAATTTTGAGTCCCTTTTAAAAACGGGGGCAGGGTTTGGGTTGGTCCCAAAAAGGGGCTGGCCCCTGAGTATTTCAAAAAACCTGCGGGATTTTCCTGGGATTTTAAACCCCCAAAACCCAAAACTCTGGGTTTTAACAGAAAAAGGGGCCCGAAAAAAGAAAAAAAAACCCAGTGAGGGGGCAGCCCCGTGGGGGGGGAAATGCCTTTTTTGACCCAAAGAAAAAAGGGAGAATGGGCAAACGGGTTTTCGAGCTGAAAAGAAAGGCAAAACCCAAACCAGAAAAACCCCACCCGTTAAAACCCAAGGTAGGCAGAAGAGCATCTTTTTAAACGCACAGTAAGGGGAAAAAAACTTTGGGCAGATGGGCTTACAGCACAGAAGACCAAAACCGGGGGCCACTCCCTTTCAGCTAAAACAGGAAACTGAGGCTCCAAAATTTTTCCCCAACTCATCGAAATTGAACATTTGGGAAATTGGAAAAATGTTGCCCGGGCTGATGAGTCTCGATTTTTTTTGCGCGAAAAATTCGGATGGTAGGGGCCCGAATTCGGCATCAACAACATGAAAGCATGGGTCCATCCTGCCTTGTACAACAGTTCAAAGGGTGGGGGGTGGGGGTGTCATTTGGGGTGGGGAATAATTTTTTTTTGCAAATCTTTTGGGGCCCCCCGGTACCAAATTTAGCAAACCCTTGCAACACCTTTTTTTTAATTTTATGCCACGGGAAAAAATTGAGGCCGGTTTTTGGGAAACAAAAAGGGGGCCAACCCTTACTAGCATGGGGTACCTAAAAAAAATGGCCGTGAGTGAAATTTTTCCCGCTTTCAAGAGGTTTTTTAGAGTTAATGCAAAAACCCAAATCGAATAAAAAAAAGAAAATTTCCAGAAAATGTTGGGTTTGGGTAAAACCATTGCTGAATGATTTTGTTTCAATTATGACCTTTACAATGGTTTATCTGCAACAAACAATAATGAATATTAGCACAATAAAGAAAAAAAAATAAGTCTAACAAATCACTATAATAGTGCTACTTCACAACAATAAAGTTAACTACTGCATTAGATCCTTTGAGTACAAACGTTTTGGATTTGACAGAATCATTGAGAATCTGCAAAAATAAGATACAAACAAAATAAAATAAAATTACCAATGTGTATGATTTAAAGAATCAATATGTGGACTATATTAAGCCACATCCTTTATTATGGAGTGATGATAATCATAAAATGAAAATGCCAGATTGCAGAGAGATATTATTACCAAATAAATGTGGATTTTAATGTCATAGCTAAACAAAGGTTACTAAGAAAACATATTGGACAAAAGAAATGTTTATATATCAACAAAGCAGGTATAACAGATGAAATACCACAGGAGAAGTGGGAGAGGCATATGTACCATATGTACTCATCAAAAAAAGCCAAAATGTCTTAAACCCCGGCTTGGGGGTATTTTCAAAATGTTCTGGGGGATTTCCATTTCCCCTTGGGTTTCTACATGGGTACAATATGCAATTTATAAGAGTTGTAAAAAGGGATGACTTTCTGGCCAAGTTTGGTAGTATTTCTGAAACTTTGCAGTTCATGAGTTTTTCCCCGTACATCTTTTTGGGGGCATCATGAGTTGTTTGAGGGGAAAATTTCGTTGGGCTATTGGCAACCCGGGGCCAAGTCGATAGTCCCCGGGCCCCCCAATTTTGGGGGAAAAAGGTTTTTTTTTATAGTCCCATAGTCCCCACTAACTCCGATGACCCTTTTAAATCTATGGGAGAAACAACAAAAAACTTCATTCTTAAAACCCAAACAGGGCTGGAGAAAGCTGGAATTTTAAAAGCCACAACAGTCCCAAAAATACCTGCTCATCTTAGGCAAACACTTAGGCTATAAAACCACAGAAAAAAGTCACACACACAGCATGACCCCCTTAAAAAACCCGCATCAAAACCCCCCAAAATTTAAAAAAGCCAGAAGGGAGTATTATTTGAACCATCATTTACCC
>JAODAL010078791.1:0-12793 GCA_025379985.1 Phyllomedusa bahiana | reverse complement strand
GTTTAAAATATGTGTCATATATCTAAAGGTTAAGTGACTTATGTTAATGGAAAAAATAGTAATAAGGCTGAGTTCACCTTTACATAATGATGTATTTAGATTGTGTTTTTCCCAAAAAAAGGCTGCATCTTTGCCAAAATTTTTGGAAAAAAATCGTAATCTAAAACGCTACATTAGTAAACCCATTTTTAAAAAAAAAAACATTAAAACACGGGTAATTTATACTGTTAAGTTAATGATAGTACCCGTTAGCGCCTAAATCACGCGGGAACCCATCGGACCGTCATGGAGGTTTTTTATCCCCGGGGATCACAGCTTTGTAGAATGGTTTGGCCCATCAACACGTACACTCCAACACCAGTTCTTTTTACACGACTTAGCCCCCTTTTTTGGGGGCACAGGAAAAAACAGATACAAAAATAAAATTACTGTCTACCACTAACCACAAAATAAGCCCCTGTCTATAGTGTTTGGATTATCACTAGAGCCATGAAACACAGTAACTTTTAGGCTTCCCCCGCCTCTGGGGGCCGAGCCCTTTTTCAAGCTCCACTGTCACCCAAACTACGGTAGAGACCACCCCCCGATTACAAGCAGCCCAATTTTTTACAGGCCCCAAAGACCTGCACAAAACCGTTTTGGAACAAGGAAAAGACACCACCCCAAAAGTTGCCCGCCCCAGTAAGACCAACCTGGGGAAAGGCTGAACAGCCACACAGCTATAACCAGCTGCCAACCACTTACTTGCTGATAAAATACATGGATGGTTCCCATCCCACCAGGCCAGTAACTTGGGGGGGCGTGTTTTGCAGGGGACCGCTTTGCCCATCCCATGTAAAAAAAATTGGACTACCCAAGGTCACTCTGCCACACCCGTGAAAAAAACCATTAACAGCAGGTCCAATAGCGAGTGGATTTACGATGAGGCAACTAATGTTCCCTTTTTTTAAGCCAATTTTTCAACTGCCTAGGACCCATTCAAAAAAATGTTTTGTTCAATTTGGAAAAGCCTGGGGCCCCCCAGCAAAGTTTTGGATGCCCCACACTCCCCCCGGGGCATGCAGCTATTAATAATACAAAAGGGGCGATTACCTTCCATATTATCACCATCATATTCCTACCCAAAAAAATCCAATATACCAAGACCCCAAAATTACCAATAATGCGCTACATAGGGACCATTAACCGCCAGAACAACCCCAAAATTTCCACCACATAATGACTGAATAATATCCCCACACTATTACTGATCAAATACAAAGGGCCAATAGTACCGGCCATAAGTGCCCTGTATGGAGGTTTGTTACACAGGTGCCATAGACTGTATATTACCTCATACAGTCACCTATAGTGGTATACACCAGGTACACAACTCTTCAGACATATAAGTGATAACAGCGCAGTTACACTTGCGACTCAAGGGGACATTTCTTACAAGTTGTTTACTTTTTCCCCTTTTGTTCCTCTGGTCCAGACCTTCATGATGACTTCTCCCCAGACACCACGCGTCCCTGCAGATTTGGACACAAATATCTTAGAACCCTCACTTTTTCAGCACCTCACTCCCTGCCCCTCACCTCAGTACAAACTTTCAAAAGGTGACAGAGTGGTATAAGCCATAATTTAGAGGCCCAGTCTCCTAGAGGGAAGATTGTGTTACAACTATGGCCTGTACCCCTAAGAATCATATTGCCAGGTAGGTAGACCCCATTAGATAGGTTGGTAAGCTCTAGATAGGTAGGTTGGTAGGATCCAGGTAGGTAGGTAGGTAGGCAGTACATAGGCCCCAGGTAGGTAGATTGGTCCTAGGTAGGTAGGCAGAAGTTAGGCAGGTCTCAGTTATATAGGTAGGCTATAGAATGATAGGTAGATTGGCCCTAGGTGGGGCAGTATTAGGCCCCATTAGGTAGGCAGCCAAAGGGTGGTAGGTGGTGTAGGTGTCCCAAGGTTTAGCTAACTAGGCAGTAGGTGGGCACAGTTAGGCTTATTTGGGCCCCAAGGAGCTAGGTTATGGTGGGGCCCCCACATTGGTAGGAGGCAAAAGGCTAAAAAGGGGCCCCAAAAAGCAGACGGGCTTTAGCTAGGCAAAGGGGGGTCCATTTGGGCAGACAGGGTTTAGATTAGGGTTTAGGTAGGGGGGGCCCCCCAGATAGGCAATTTTTAGGCTATAGTGCCCCCCATTAGGAAGCGGGGTTTAGGTAGCTATGGGGGCCATATAGGTGGGCAGGAAAGGGTTTAGAAAGCTATAGGGACATATACGCAAGCAGGTTTAGGTTGCTAAGGGGGCCAATAAAAGTGGTAGGCAGGGTTTAGGTGGCTTAGGGGGCCATATATGCAGGAAGGTGGGCTTAGGTTTGGATATGGGGGGCCTAATGTAGGCAGGGGCTTAGCGAGTCTATAAGGGCTTTTTTGTTGCGGGCGGGCTTGGGTACCCCTTGGGGGCCAATATGTAACGGGTGGGTTTAGGTAGCATTTTGGGCCCCTATAGGAGGCAAGCTAAGGAGCCAAATATGTAGGCGGGAAAGGGCTTAAGGTTGAACCTATTTATATTAGGCGACAGAGCTTAGGTAGTCTGTACCATATATGTGGGCGGGGGGGTTATGTAATTTATAGGGGCCCATATAGGCAACGGGGTTAGGGTAGTCTATGGGGGCAAATTTTTAACAGACAGGGCTTGGGTAGTATTGGGGGCCCAATTATAAAGCGGGGCTAGTTGTCAAAAGGGGCCCCATATAGCCAAAGGGCTTAGGGTACTTTATGTGGGCCATATATGTGGGCACAGGGCTGGGGTGTCTTAGGAGCCCCCATAAAGAACCCAGGGTTTGGGAGTAGTCTATGGGGCCATATATGTCACGGCAGGGCAAGGGTAGTTATGGGGACCCATTTTGTTCACTGGCAGGGTTTGGTATAAAATTTGAGGCGGAATATGGCAAGCAGGCTTTTTAAAAGTTAAAAAAAAATCACAAACTCGCCTGGCTCTCGCTCCCTCGATGCATAGGCTCAGTTCCCGGGGAGTCGTGCACGGCCCGGCTGGGACAAAGATTAAGTTTTGCCCGCCACTTCAGCACTGCGGGCCTTCGCCTGCTAGGCTCAAGGCCTAGCAAGCAGCTTAGGAAAGCGAAGCCCCATCGGCGCCCCACTCTACTAACACTGGACCTTCCTGCCTTGAACGCTCGGGCCAGAGGGCCTGGGCATTCAGAGGTAGGAAGCGACGGGCCCGACCTCTTCCCCCGGGGTAGTGAACAGAACCAAACAGAAAAATCCCCTTTTTTTCATTTTAAACTCTGAAAAAATGAAAGAGGAGCTCTGATTGGTTGCTATGAATAACAAAGAAAGTCTTAAACCTAGATAGTTTTCATTAATGTCCTCAGTATTTACCAGTTACTAAAACCTCTCCACATGGCGTGTTGCCCGGCTTCAACAGGATCCTGAACAGCAAAGCTGTCTGGATATGCTGCAGTAATAAGGGATTTATCACTGCATAACTTGGCAGATTAGTCATTTATGGCTTCTCAGAGGTTTTTACCCAGCTCTCTAGGCTCCTGGATAGCAAACCTGCCTAGTTATTCTACAATTTTGGAGTTAGGGATTTGCATAACTAGCCATTGCCATTGTGCAGTCTGGAAAAGCTGGATAACAACCAAGACAGAGCTGGGACATTGCTTATAGAGAAAATACACAATTTCGCTATGATAGTCTGCTACTGATCTATCATGTAAATAAAATTATGGGGTGTGATTTAATATAGGGTTTTGGCCTAGGGTCAGAATGTTTGTTGCTATTGTAGCAATGTGGCGGCCGAGGGAGGTGATGGCTGTATTGAGTCCTAGCAATGTTACAGTGGTTCTTACTTAGGTCTCCATCCTTCACTCTCCCTTCGGCTACTGATACACCAGTGAGTAGGGGGAATGCAATATCCCAAGTGGTTTGACAGCCTGGGAATTCCTAGGGACACGCTCTGAGTAAGCCTCTGTCTTGGTGGTGGTTGAGGTGTCCTTTATGTTAGTAAAAACTTAAAGACAGTGGACAAAGTGAAAATTGAACATGCTTATGCTAGCGGCTCAGTTTAATTAATGATAACTCTTCTACTAAGATGTAGGTCCAATTCTCTTAGTTACAAAACTCATCCACTATGCACGCTTCTCGACACCTGATGTAGGAGCAGCTCCCAGTCACTGGAAACAAATCTCCATGCTTTTGTAGTTCTGTCTGTACAGCACAGATCTATGTTCTCCAAATAACATGACAGTTGCAGTAAAATGTTGGGTCACGCTAATAGCCAACAGCCGGGTGTGAGTGTGAGGACCAGGTAAAGTTCTCAACAAAGATGAGTCTTACCATGAAGCTCAGTGGCCATGTCAGTCCAGCAATGGTTCCTGCTACAGGGGAATTCCTCTTCCAGGTTATTTGTGAGCTTTACTTTCTGACGCCCGGTGGGATGGGTAAGCCTGTATCTGGGGCACTGCTGTACTGGGCCCTGGTCCAAATCCACGATTCCTGAATGCTACCTAGGTGTAATTGTGGCAGTATGCCTTACACTCCTTACTGACGTTAGATTATATACTGTAAACATCTACTATACGTGGGCCCAAACCTGACTGTGGGATCAGGGGTTTCTTACTCCACTTTTATTTATTTTTCGCTTTGTGGGGCGGGGCTTTATATTTCGAAAGTAGTGGGGGCATGACCGGCCATAGACAAACTCATTTTTTGGTGCTTTGTTTAATGGGGCGAGTCTTTGATGTTCAAAACTTGTCAATAAAATTCCCCCAGCAGCTCCCCTGGGTAATCCTCTGAGTTAGGACCCCAACTTTTAAACCATTTTGGGCTACCCTGCATAAGTAGAAACATCTTTGCACACATGTATTTTCGACACCCCTCACCAAATTATTATGCCATTTGTTTTAAGTGTAAATACAGTTTTAAATTTTTTGTTTTTTTAAATTCAACTCATGGTGTTTTTTTGGTCTCACAAAGTAGAAGGACTTTTCCCAAACTTTAAATTAAAGAGGGCCCCAATTTTTTAGAAAAAGGAAAAAAAGAAAAATAATCTTTTACTGCAGGAGGCATCAAGCAGGGGAAACCCCCTTGGGAAAAGGGTATAAAAACTTTAGATCATTCGGGAAAACCAAAAGGGCGGGGCCCCTAACAATCCCAAAAGTTTTTGTGGTTTAAATTTCCAAACATTGCCCAGGTTTGGGGAGAAAATAAGGGGGGTTTTTGCCAAAAAAAAATTTGCCAGATTAAGCCCGCCGTGACCAACAACCATTACATAGGGGGCGAAAAGGTATTTGACACTGCCAGTCTCGGGAAAGTCCCCAAACCCTCAAGGGGGAAGGCTCCTCCAGAGGCTTGCAGTTGTCTTTTAAAACCAATTTTCCCCCGGCCCCCCCTTTCCCTTTGTTCTCAGGCAGAAAGCAGTTGTATTTGGCAATAAATAAAATTAGGGACTCAATTGAAACGGGTCTTGTTTACTGATGAGTCCCTTTAAAAAATTTGGATGTTTCCAGGGGTTTGGATTTTTGGTTGGAGTTTGGGGGAGGGGGCCCCCGAATTTTCCTAAAAAGGGGGGGGGCAACGTCAGCAAGGTGGGGCAGAGTGTCAGAAAACCGCCGGGTATCCCTTAGAATTTGCTAACTGGGGTTTCCCCTTAAAAGTTTGCCCTAAAGCCAAGATGGGGGATCGGGGCCCTCAGCTGGTTCCCATTTTGTTTCCTGTTTCCTTTTCCCGGGTTCCTAATAAACTCCTCAACCCTGATGCCCAAATTCCCTTGGGGTTTTGTTTTTTGGGCTCCTGCTTTTTTGCGTCCTCACCTGGAACTTACCTCCCCGTTTTCCCTCTTTTGGGCTTTTTTAAACCCTGAAAAAACCCCCTCATACCTAGTACCATCTACTTTTCTCCTGCTGACCTTCCCTTTGGATCCAGTCTCCATTTTCTGTGCCCCCTTTTCCAGTCCCCTATTTGCCTTCACGGGTGTTTCCAACCAGTCCTCGCCTTTGGGGAATTCCGCTGTTCCACTAGTATCGGAAGGATACTCAAGCCAAAAAATTTGGGAGTCCGGGGGGCTGGTAGCCCGGACGCTCGCATCAAACAGTTTCAGACTGCTATGGTAACATGCGCACGGATGAAAGGCATTAAAATCAAATGTGATCCCTTATGGGGGGCCGGGACTGGCCATAATATCCAAGTGTATGGAGGGGGTTTTTCAGGAACTACGCGAATCTGTGCACCCCTTTTTTCCGCCCCGGTTTGGTCCCCCCGGAGGGGTAAACCCTCGGGACCCCCCACTTCCCGGTCCCTTTGTCAAGCCTAAAAATTGCCCCCCTTTCCCAGATTGGGGGGAGATCGTGAAAAATTCCCGGGGGTTCCCAAAAACCCAAATTGTAGACTAAAATTCCCGACGAAAACCCTACGAAAACCCCCTACCGCAGATGAAGGTTTTTGGTATCTTCATGCTGCGAACAAAAAACCCATTCCTGGGTAGCCCTTTTAAAAATTAAAACCCACAAAAACCCCGGGGGCTGAATCACCTGGGGGATTTTCATCGAGGGCCATGATTCAATGTTTGACAAAACCCAATCGCGGTGCTACTGTTTGAAGCTCAAAAACTATCCTTGCGCCGGGGCAAACCCCCGGGTTTCCCGGGGTATGCCATGGATTTTCAAGAGGGGGGCCATTCGACCCCCAACGGGAAGATGCAGAAAAATTGTCTTTTTTTGGGAAAGGGACAAACCATTGCAATAAAAGTGAAACTTGCCCGGGGCAGGGGCCCCCCTTTGGGTTTTGGATGCCTTCATAAATCCTGCATCCGAATCGATACCAACTATTAAAACGAGACAGGGAAGGGGGTTTACTTAAATTTTGCACTAAGCGGGTTCCCTCCCCAGTCCCTGTCAGTTTTCCAAAGGAAACCCCCAAAGGGAAGTTTCCGCAGGGGAACCCAAAGGAATTGAGCCTATGCAATTTGGGTTTCCGTTTTAAAAACTGAGAGCAGGGAAAAAAGGGGGAGCATCGGTCCGGGAAAGTCTTTGTTTCCTTTTGTGGAAATTTCGGGACCACCCTTTTTAAAATGCCCTAGCCTTTCCACGGAAAATTGGGGGCACCCAAAATTTAAGGCCCACGAAAGCTCAGAGAAGAATCAATTGCTTCAAAAACAGACTTTCTGAAAAGACAGTTACCATTCCATCTCATCGGGGGCGTCTCAATAAAGAAAAAAAACGTACTCTCATTACATCCTTCCCATCAATTTCCGGGTTAACTCACAAGGGGTATCTACTTAGGGATGATAGACCCCCGGGGGAAGTGGCAATTTCAGGGGCCCTTTTTTTGCTCAAAAGCATGGGGTTTAAAATTTCAAAAAAGACTCTCACCTGTTTTTAAATGGAAAAGGGTAGTTTGGATCCCCATGAATCACCAGTGGCCCAAGGGGACAAAAACCATTGAAATAAATTATGAAACCCCAAAACCCCCATTCGAGAAGCCCTGTTTTTTCCTTTTGATCTTTTTTCCCACATTCCCTGTCATCCTAGGCCTCCCCGGGCTACAAGCACAAAACCCCAAAGTCCATCAACAGGGAAAACCCAAAAGGAGAAAAAGTTTCCCAGGGGGGGATTTTCCTTTCCCCTCAGCTCATTCTAAAACGGGGCCCCCCGAAGCCCCAGCTAAACATCAGAATATTAGAGCTACCCTCGGAATTTACGGGGAATTTGCAGATTTTCGGGCAGAAAAACAAAATTCGGGCCCACTCCCCCACCCCCGCCCCTATGATTGCCCCATAAAACTTGTTTCCAGGTGCACCTTTCCCTTTTTTGGAAAACCCATCAAACCCTTTTGGTCCCCCCTGAATAAAAGCCCCTCAAAGACTACATAGAAAAAAATCTAGCAAAGGGGGGGTTCATCCGCCCATCTTCCTCACCACCGGGGGCCCCCCATATTTTTTTTTAAAAAAGAAGGAGGGTTTTTTTAAAACCTTGAAATAGATTACAGAAACTTAAAAAAAAATTCAATAAAGAATCGTTATCCTCTACCACTGATCCCGAATTTTGGGGAGAGAGTGCGGCATGCGAGGATTTTTCCAAAATTTTGATCTACGAGGGGGCCCTACAACCTGGTCCGTATTAAGCTGGCGATAAAGGGAAAAACGGATTTAGGTCACTTTAAGGGCCCACTTTAAATTTTTATTGCGTTATCCCTTTTGGCCTTTGAATGCTCCTCCCCAACTTTCCAACACCCTCGTCAATGCATCTTCAGAGATCCCCTGGTTTTTTTCATGGTTTTCTACTTGGATGATACCCTTGATTTTCTCCAACTCGAGGAAAGGGGAACACCGAGAAATTTAAAACCTTTGTTTTTGAGGGGGCCCAAAAGAGAGAACCAACTTTTTCTTTAAAGTTTAAAAAAGGGGTAAAATTCCCCCCAACCGAGATTCTTTTTCCTTGGCTTTTGTTATTTCACCACAGGGGTCAAGTTTGGACTCTAACAAGATAAAAAGAAATAGAAAGACGGGCCTAACTCCCAGAAACATAAAAATTTTGCAACGCTTCTTAGTTTTCCAATTTTATGGGACGCTTCATAAAAAATTTTTTGGGAAAAAAAATTTTCCCCTTTATCACACATTTTGACAAAGAAAAAAATGCGTTTTTTTGGTTCCTCAACCCAAACAAGAATCCTTCTCTATTCTAAAGCCCAAATTTCATTTACAGCTCCTGTTTTAAGTTATCCAGACCCAAACTGGGCCTTCATTGGGGAAAGTAGATGCTTCGGGACTGTGTTTGTGGGGGCCCATACTGTCTCAGAAAAAAGGGAGACAATTGTTTTTTTGCATCCTTGTGCTTTTTTCCCCCACGTTTATCACCTTTGAGAAAATTTGATGGGGGGAAAAAAGAACTGTTAGCTATCGTTGCAGCCTTTAAGGAATGGAGACTTCATCTTCAAGGAACCCACAACAAATTTTAAGGTTCTGACGGATAAACCCGTAATTTTGGAATTTTTTGTGAGATCTGCCAAGTGGGCTATTTTCCTCCCCCCGCCTTTTGGGGTATTTTTCTTAATCAGTTCAATTTTTTAATCCGTACAAAACCCCGGGCCCGTAATGGGGGAAGGCAGAAAGCTCTATCAAGATGGTTTTTCCAAGGGGGTGAATTCCCCCACCTATATTCCACCTAAGACCCTTGTTCCGATTTTAAAAGTTGTGGGAGTAATTTTTTAATAAAAGGGCTTGCTCAAAGAAATAAGGGAAGCCTATAACACCCCACTCCTTACTGTCCCAAAACCCCCCCGGAGATGTACATTTTGGGACTTTAAAAACAAGATGTGGGCCCACGGGCAGCAACTATACATACCCCCAAAAAAATCCCGACTGAAGATCCCGAGATAGCCCTTTTATTCCAAGATTTTTCCCGGGAAAAAAGGAGTGCAAAGACCAGGAATTTTTTTTCCCGATTTTTTGGGGGCCCAATTTTTTAAAAGGAGTAAGGAAGTATGTAACATTTGTGCATCTGTGCTAGTTTCAAGGGCTCCACTTTTTTTCACCCCGGGGCTACCCCAACCTTTGCCCGGGCCCCTTTTCGCCCCTGGGGTTTTAATTTCCATGGGGCTTCATCCCAAAATCTCCCCATCTCTAAAAGGGGGGAAAAAACAATTTTTCGTTTGGGATGGGGGCCCACTCACCAAGGCTGCACATTTTTATCCCCCTGTATGGTCTACCCCCTGCTAAAGGGCACTGCGGGAATCTCATACTTCAGAATGTGTTTTTGTCTTTATGGAGTTCCCGATGAAGTTATCTCGGGGGGTGGGGGGCATTTACATCAAAAATTTTTTGGGGGAGTTTTTGTCAGCACCCGGATTAATTGATAAAAAATCTATCAAACCGGGCCTTTTATCCACAATCTAATGGGGCAGGGCTGAACCGCCCCAAATCCCAACCCCGGAACGTATCTTTTGATGCTTTAAATTTTTTCATCCAAAAAGATATTGGGATCTGTTCCTATTTCCCCAGTTTTTTGTAAAATAATTCCCCCAAAAGCCTCCCCAAAACCCGACTTTCCCTTTTTTTGCCCAAAATTTTGGGGGAAACCCCCCCCCAAAAATTCTTCCAAGGATTCCCCGCTGTTCCTATATTCCAGGCCACGGAAAAGGGTCTCTGCAATAAAAGCAAAATTTTTCAAAATACTGAAAGGAAAAAACTAAAGAGGGGCCCGAAAGGGTACAAAAGATGGAGAAAAGAATCGTAAGCCCGCACCAAAATTTTTAAAGGGGGGATAAGGTATGGCTTTCCCCCCAGAAATTTGAAAAAATTAGGGGTTCCTTTACCAAAAAATGGGACAGGAAAATTTGTCGGGGCCCCTATAAGATCATCAAAATTTAAACAGTCCAGTAGCTGTTCGGGTCAAACTCCCCCATCGATGAAGGGTCCCTCCTTTGTTTCATGTGTCTCTATTAAAAACCTGCCCTTGGGCAAAACCCCCTTTTCCCGGGGCGTGTTCCTCCCCCTCCTGATGCAGTGAAGATTGAGGGGGAAAAACAGTTTGTGGGGAGCAAATCCCGGCCAAGAATTTTTCAGGGAAAAGCTGCAGTACCCCCATTAAGTGGCAAAGGTTTTTTTTTTTTTTTGGGGGGCCCCCCCAAAAAAAATTTTTGGGAACCCGTGAGTAACAAACAGTGCTCCAAGACTGATCAAAAGATTTTTATCAAAGAAATTTCCCCAAAAGGGCCCAGTCAGATAAACGTCCAGAAGGGCCCTTTTTGAGGGGGGGAGGAAAGGGCAGCAACCGCCTGTTTTAAACCCTTTGAAAATTGCTAACTGTGTTTGCCCTTTTAAGGTTGCCCTACCAAGATTGGGGGTCGTGCCTCAGCCCGGTTGCCATCTTGTTTCCTGTTTCCTGTTCCTGGTTCCATAATAAACCTCAAAAAATGATGTCCCTTTCCCTTTAGTATTGTGTTTTAAACTCCTCTGTTTTTTTGTCCCCCTAGGGCCCGGAACTTTCCTTTCCCTTAAATTCCCCTTTATTTGCGGTTTACCCCCGCAAAAACCCCTCATACCTACGTACCATCTACTGTGCTCCCGTGACCTTGCCTGGGGGTCCAGTCTCCATCTCTGCTGCCTCCGGTTTAAATCTCTATTTTCCCCTTTACTGTGTTCCCAAACCCGTCCTCGCCATTGGATTCCAGCTGTATCCCTAGTAACGTGACCTCAGAGAAAAATGTTTTTTGGGGGGGAAAAATTGGGTAGGGGTGCTGTTAGGCAATTTTTTAGGGGATGTTCAAAAGGGCTTATTTAGCCACGTTTTTTGGGCGCGTATTTTGTTGCTATTGCGCATTGTACGAGGCGAAATGCACGCTGAATTAGGGTAATCCACGCTCTTAGAGAACTTGGTTACGCGTAAAATTCCCCCCCCCATACACACGAGCGTATTGTACGCCGGGGGGAAGAATTTACGTCAATTGTTAGGGGGTGAATCCCCCCGTGAAAATGTATGTCATGGGGCCACCCCCCGTGCTTTGATTTACGTACTGATCAGGCGGGGGCCAAAAACCGGGCGATTGTGGCATGTCCTTACGCGCCGCAAAAGCCGTGTGAACATACCCTTAGGGTAGAAAACGATTCTGTAAAGTATATTGATTTTCTGATTTTATCACATTCTTCCAGGGTGAAAAAGAAAAACCGAATTTTGTGCAAAACGCGATCTTTTGGCTGCAATGGGGCAAAAAGGAGTGAAAGTATGGTGGGCCACCACCCTTCCCAGCCCAACCCAATTTAGAACCTTGCAGTACCCTGATCAAAAGATCATGAGGGGGGAGGCAGTTCAATACCAAAGCTTTGGGGGGCTTTCTGACTTCCCGCAAAGAAATTTTAATCAGAAATCTCTAAACTAACAAGCTCAATAAGGGAAGAAAATTTTGAGGCTTGTCAAAGAAGGGGTCCCAGTTATTATTTTATTTTGACCCCGTTTAATTTCTGGGTGAAATGTTTTCATTTTATAAATGTGATCTCAAAAGCGCAAATTCCAGAAACGACCTTTTTATTCTTTTTTTAAACCATAAAATGGTTTGTAACTATGTTGTTCAGAATAAATTTTGGAAAAGTGCTTTTTTTAAAATAAAAAAAAAATTTTAATTGGGTGGTTTGTCCATAAAACTTGATTTTACTCTAATTGGTGATGATTTTAACATTATCCTGACTCTTTTCATTCACAATTTGATCAGTCAGAGAAAAATATAGGGCATAATATTTGGAAGCAAGTAAATTATCCATGAGCATTTCCCCGGTTAAAATTTTTTCTTGGAAGAGTCCATAAACCCAATCTTTGGAACTCTAAATGTTCAATGAACCTAAAAGAAAAACATACACATGTAACCTCTAACTTTATTCCTGGGGGGTTTTTAGGAGCCTCTATTTTGGGAGTTTCCCTTGTAACAAGTTCAGTTTAATGACATTTGTATTGAAGAGCTTGCCGTATGAAAAGGGTTTCTACGTAGAACATAGGGTGACTTCATAATGAGGGGGGCCTGTTATGTCTAAAGAAGTTCCATAAAAGAAGGCCGCACTGCTAGTCAGGCCATTTTGATGGCCCCGGAGACCTTGAGCTTGACTCCCTAACACTCCTACCTTGAGGGAATTGTAGGTTCTGCGGGAAAAGGGGTTATTGGTTTAGACAACCCTTGTTTGGATTTAGGGAGGGATGGGTGGGTGGGGGTAATGGATCCCCCTTTAATTCCCCGAGTGGGAGCAGTCTCCAATTCTTAAATTAATCCTAGCCATAAATGGGGTGACAGATATCGCAGCCAGATCTAT
>JAODAL010078790.1:0-12794 GCA_025379985.1 Phyllomedusa bahiana | reverse complement strand
GAAAAACAGTGTGGAGGTACGGGCAGAAGCAGCTGAGGTCAGGCGTGGCACAATGATTTTTCTGGAGGTGGCTAAAACCGGAGAAAAGCCACAGAGTGGCAAAATACAGAAATTGGGGTCACGGTAGCAGCGCTGAGGTCAGGCCAGTGGCACAATGAATTCTGGGGTGGCAAAAAAGGATAGGCGCAGGAAGGGCCAATGACACAGTGTGGAGGTTACGGCAGCACCCCAAGCAGCAGCAGAGGTCGACAGTGGAACAATAAATTTCTGGAGGGGGGAAAAAACAGTAGTAGGCCCAGGTGCACAATGACAGGGTGGAGGTCACAGCAGACCCCAAAAAGGGCCCGTGGGGTTTAGAGAGTGGACAATGCAAGTTAAAGGGGTCACGGCAGCAGCAGCATGGGTCAGGCAGTGGCAAAATGACCAGTGTGGGGGTCACGGCCCAAAGCAGCAGAGGTCAACAGTGGCAAAAATGACACTTGTGGAGGGCACGCGCAGGCATGAGGTGGGAAAGTGGTAATGACTTCTGGAGGGGAAAAAAAACTGGAGTATTCCCAGATGGTAAAATGATACAGTGTGGATGTCCCCACCCAGAAACACAGCGCAGCATGAGGTCATAAAGGGCCAATGAAAGGTGGGGAGGTGGGTGGAAAACCAGTCCGGGGTAAGCGGTTGGTGGAGAGGAGAAACTGGCACAGAGTGTGGCTCAGGCGGGTTGCGGCTTCAGAATAGTGGTGAGGCGGGTAGTTTGAACCCAGACTCATTTTCACAGTTTGGGTGAGGCATCATGGTGATGTATTGGGCCCCTAAGGCTTTGGTGTGGGGAAAATCCTGGCCGATCAGCCTTTTCATTTGAAAAAGGTCGTCCCCCCTTTTTCCCTGGCAAGCGGGTTTCCTTGGGGTAACGATGGCCCCCGCCTAAATGAACCCCGTTGTGCCAACTACTGGCCGGGCGGGGCCCTTTCTCCACTGCAAACTCGGCAAGTGGCGGACATTTTCCTTTTGGGGCTCCCCATGCCCGAGATTCTAATGGGGGGGCAGAGTGCCCCTGGACCGGGGTTATAGAAAAAGAGAAACAACTCTCTTTTTCGGGTGGTGGGCCTTGACTGGCGGCAATGGCTGTGTCCCCATGGGCCTGCTGCTGCTGTTTTTGCGCAGCGGTGGATGGACCACCACATCTGAGCCACGTTTCCCCCGGCCCCCCGGATGGTGCGCGCATGTGTTGCGCGGGCTGTGGTCCCAACGTTGCCCTGGCCCCCTTCCCTTCTGTCAAGTTTACATTACCATATTGGGCCCTTTTTTCTGGTGTTTGCAAAAAAAACCCCAAACCGCGAGGGGGGTGTTTTCCCGCCAAGCTCCGCACTGATGATACTAACGCCGTGCCTCGTGAGCCCCGTGCCGCTCTTTCTTGGCCTGCGAAGGGGTTTTTTCCCCCGGGGCCGCTTGGCCCCTGCCTCACACTGCGTACCTGCGACTCAGGCAAAAACCCACTTGTTGGTGCGCCGTGCCTGAGTGAAAGCTGACCCCCCTTTTTTAATGACGAGATGAAGCCCTTGCTTCCCCCGGGCCCCCCCAAGTCGGGTGGCTACACATCTCGTTTGTGTTTATCGTCACTGCTGTCCCCATCACCGGTTTTGGTTTTGCAGGGGCTGACCCTACAAAGGGCCCCCCATGCCACTCTCCCATCTATACTTGCCGCCCTACTGCAAGAGCGGGGGGATGGGGCCCCTTTTCTTCGCTGCAAGTAGCTGCTGATTGTCCCCCTCCCTCGTGTATAGTGCCACTGAGCCCGACCCATATGATCTTGGTGAGGGAACCGGATGGGACAGAGGGGGGTAGAGGCGGGTTGGGGGGTGTGCCCCGCCCCCCGGGCCATGCCAACTAAGGGTTTGTTTTCTGAGTTCCCCACGACTTTGGTGGGGTTGTCAGATGTCATCTGGGAGGAAGGGTGACCTAGTAAACCCAATAAAGAACCTTGGTTGCTTTCGCACACGGCCGCAGATGAAGCGGCAGTTGTGGCCTCCCCCAATGTGACCCTGCTGGACGCCCCCTGCTGTGTGCGACCTGGGCTGCTCCGGGAAATTTTTGTGCCACTGCCATCGCGGGTGAAGGCATCCCACCTCTTGTCGACATACTGTTTGTTAAAAAAATGTACAGACACTTTTTGATGAAGTTTCGTGTATGATAAATAACACCCGTTTTGATAAAAATGAACCCAGTAACAAGTTGCGAACCCTTAGATATAAATTGGTCCCAAAATGGGCGGGAAAAATTGATTGTATGCCCCGTTTAAAATCTGTGTTTTTTTATGAATATAAAAGCACAACAGGCTTAATTAACCTTTGGATTTGAATTATGCTACGAATTTCTTCTGCAGCGGTGAAAAAAAAAATTTTTTCTTTTAGGGTACAACTGCGGGAAAAATATTTAGTTAACCCGGATGTAAATTGCGCAAAAGAATTGGCAGCAAAAAACTCCCATTTGTAGTGTGTTAAAAAGGCGTGTTTTCTTGTACAAAAACCCGGAAAAAAAACTTGAATTTAAACCTTTGTTTGGGAAATTATGTACAGGAAAAAATGTTTTTTTTGGGTGGTGAAATAAAGGGGTTTCTTTTAGTCCCCACGCAGCAAAACAACGTTTCCCTTAAAACCCTGGAGAAAATTGCCCCAAAAACAATTGGCAACCAAACTACCAGCTTTGTGCGTGTTACGATGGCGTGTTTTTTGCTAAAACAAGAGGAAAATTGAAATTTAAACCTTTGCTTGTAAAATTATGCTACAGGAAAATGTCTTTTTTGGCGGTGAAAATAATAGGTTTTTTTTTGTCCCCACGCAGCGAAAAACGTTTAAATTAACCCTGGAGTAAATTGCGCCAACTTTTGAGAAAACCACAAATACCAGCTTTGTGCGTTTTACGATGGGTGTTTTTTACGCTACAAAAAAAGAGGAAATTGTAAAAAAACCTTCGCTTGGAATTTGCTACAAGAAAAATGTATTTTTGTCGGCGAAATAAACGGTTTTTTTAGTCACCACAGCAGAGAAAAACGCAAAATTAACCCGGGAGAAAATTGCGCCAAACTTTGGGGAGAAACCCAAAAAATACCGTTTTTGTAGCTGTTACGATGGGTGTTTTTTACGTACAGAACAGGGAAAACTTTTTTTATTAACTTGCTTGTGAATTTTGCTCAGGAAAAATTTTTTTTTTGGCGGTGAAATAAACGTTTTATTTTATCCCACGCAGCAGAACAACGTTAAATTAAACCCCCGGGATTAAAATTGCCCCAAAAAATTTGAGAAAACCAAAAACTACAGCTTTTTTGCTGTTAAAAAAGGGTGTTTTCTACGCTACACAAAAGAGGAAAAAAACTTTATTAAACCCCTTCGTTGTGATTATGCTACAGGAAAAATGTCTTTTTTGGGGGTGAAATAAACGGTTTCTTTTAGTCCAACAGCAGCAAAAAAAGCTTCATTAACCCCTGGTGAAAATTGCGCCAAACAATTGGCAACCACAAACTACCGCTTGTAGCGTGTTACGATGGCGTGTTTTTTACGCTACACAAAAAGAGGAAAACTTGTAATTAAACCTTCGTTTGTGAATTATGCTACAGGAAAAATGTTTTTTTGGCGGGGTGAAATAATGGTTTTTTTAGTCACCACAGCAGCAGAAAACAACGCTTATTAACCCCCTGGATGAAAATTTGCTCCAAACAATTGAGAAACCCCAAACAAAAGCTTTTTTGCGGTTACGATGGGGTTTTTTTTTCCTACAAAAACAAGGGGAAAAAACTTGAAATTTAACCCTTCGTTGTGAATTATGCTCGGGAAAAAAATTGTCTTTTTGGCGGCGAAATAAAGGGTTTCTTTTTGTCCCCACAGCAGCAGAAAAACGTTAAATTAAACCCCTGGATGAAAATTTGCCCCAAAAACAATTGAGCAACCCCAAAAAAATCCAGTTTGTAGCGTGTACGATGGCGTGTTTTTTACGCTACACAACAAGAGGAAAAAATTGAAAATTAACCTTCGCTTGTGAATTATGCTACAGGAAAAATTTTTTTTTCCCGGCAAAATTTAAAAGGTTTTTTTAGTCACACAGCAGCAGAAACAAGCTTAAATTTAAACCCCCTGGTTGTAATTGCGCCAAAAAATTGAGCAACCAAAACTACCAGCTTTGTAGCGTGTTACGATGGCGTGTTTTTTCGCTCAAAAACAAGAGGAAAAACTTGTAATTAAACTTGCTTGTGAATTATGCTACAGGAAAAATGTTTTTTTGGCGGTGAAATAATAGGTTTCTTTTAGTCACCACAGCGAGAAACAACGTTAAATTTAAACCCCCCTGGATGTAAATTTTGCAAAAAAATTGAGCAGCCAAAATAAAGTGGTTATGGATTGTAAAAAAGCTGTTTATTAAATGAATCAACAGGAACAAGCTTAGATCCCCCTTGGGAAATTTTCAATGTGCTGTAGTAGAAAAAAAATGTTTGCAGCTGCATGGAACACACTGGCTTAGACCCAAAATGCCCCAAAAAAATTTAGAAAAATAGAATTTTTAAGAGAAGCAGTCTCTCAGACAAGTGAGCACCCCCAAAAAAATGTGTTTTAAAATGAGTTTTTGTATCTGCTTCATAAGCACCCACGCGCACCTTCCCTAATCGTCGTGAGGCGGTATGGTTTTCAGGTCGTCCCTGGACTTTTTAGTGCGGTGACGTCCAGAACCCCGCCGGTTCTGTTGGCCATCTCTGCACATGTCATGTGGCTTTCCCTTTTTCCCTCCAGATTTCTTTGCCCATTTTAATCCCATGTGCTGAGCCTTTTTTTATCAACAAAAGACACTTCGTTAAACCAAGTACCAAAGTTCACTTGTTCCGCCGAATTTTTCCCTAAAATTCAAAACAAAATTCCACTTTTTTAGAATCGTTTCCCCCTCTTAATTACAACCAATTACCGGGTTTGTCGGGACACTACACATTTTTCCCAGTTCAAGATGCTGCCGGACACCAAGTAAGATGGTTTTTCTTTTTAATGTGGTTGGGTTATATTCTTCTATCGCCCACTTTTGGGTTTTTTTTGTTTTCAAAACTTCTTGCAAACCGTAACTATTTGATAAGATAATATTTTTTTTGTGCTTGGCTGTGGATTTCCTTTTAAGCCATAATTATTTTTCTTTTGTTGGGCAATTTTATTTGCAGACTTGCGAGGCATCTATGGAGGCTAAATTTCTCCAGCCCTCGCAAACATTTTTATGGCTGTTTGGGAGAAGTTTACCTTTTTTCTGATAATAATCTTTGTGTCTCTCATATTAGATGGTATAAGGTCCTGCTCTGATATGGGAGGGACGTTTGAAAGGAAAAATTTTTTTTGGATTATATCAATAACAATGACATGAACTTAAAATTCACTCATGTTTTTGACTCAGATTCCATCAATTTTTTAGATTTACTTTTTTCCCCCCCCCCCCCCCCCCCCCCCCCCCCCCCCCAAAAAAAAATTTCTTTTTAAAAAAAGATTTTTGTATGGAGAGATTATTTGGACATTTCAGTAAAAAATTTTTAAAAGGGTGACTAAAATATTTTCTACTATGTCTCATACTAGTTTGTTGCAAATCAATCAAAAGAAGAGTAACAAAAATAAGTTTAAGGGACACCCTATTCTCGCCCTGGCTTACCCTACCTTCCCCCGAAAAAGGGTGACCCCATACTCAAACCTTTTCCTTAGCTGTACCTAGTAAAATGTGTGCCAGACAGAGAGAAGACAAAACGTACGACAAACAAGAAACAGGCACACAGATAGCAAAGAGTAGTCGTACGGGCCAAGGTCAAACGATGAGAAAGTGAGGTGCCAAAGGACAAGGGAGAAACCAGAAGAAAAAGAAAAAAACCAAGAACCAGCAAAAAAAACACCAGAGAAAACGAACGCAGGACACAAAAAAACAAAACCCAGAAAACGGCAGATGGAAGAGGTTTTTAAAACCGCCCCCCAGCCCGGGATTGGCCCCAAGTGCTTAACCCCAACTAAGCACCAAAAAAACCCCTGGCTGAGGGGGGTTTCAACAAAATCCCTTGAGGGGGTAGTAGCGTTAGTCCCTTACAATAAATTTAATGGGTTTACTTTTTCAAAATCATTTTTTGGTTTAAATATTATGATATTGTCAAAATTGTAAAAAAAAAAAAAAAAAACAATTACATGACGCCTAAAAAGAATTTTAAAAAAGGCCCCTTCATAATAAAGTGCCCTTACTAGGATCTATACTTTCTCCCAGCCTTTTTTTTACTAATTAAAATAAACATGCCACCTGGCTTAGTGAAAAAATATTTTTTTTTCCCAAATACACGTCATTGTGGATGCTAAACTGCCCTTTTTTTTTTCTATTTTGCTATGTGCCCAGCTTTTACATTTTTGGGTAATAAAGTCATTTTTTATAGATTAATTAACAATTCCCTTTTGTCCTTTCTTCGGCTGCTGGAGCTTCATCTTTTGATGATTCGTGTTTATAGTTTATATCTGGTGTATTATGTAGGTATACATGGTATATACATGGTGTATGATGTAGGCATACATGGTATATACATGGTCTATGATGTAGGTATACATGGTGTATGCATGGTGTATTATCTAGGTTTTCCCATTAAAATTTTATGGTTTTATGTAGGTTATCATGTGTATTCGGTAGGTTTTACTGGTATATAATGGTGTATTTATAGGTTTTCCCAAATAGAAATATATTTTTATATATTGGGTTATAAATGGTGTATTATGTATATATATATGATGTATTATGTAGGTTTTTCCCCCTAGAAATATATATGGTGTATTACATAGGTTATAAATGGTGTAATATGCAGGTACACAAGGTGTATTATGTAACTATACATGGTGTATACATGGTATATTATGTAGGTTTTTCCCACTAGAAATATTTCCTCTAGAGGAAAATAAGTTCCTCATTGATTTATTATGCAGATCTGTAATATGGAACTATTTTGACTCTGTGTGCCCACAGGATCCATGCTTTTAACTTAAAGGTGTCTGGAGTTGTACAGAGCCATTAAACATCATTCAAAAAGTTTATGTGGTCATACTGCATCTTTGTTTGCCTCCTATTTTATTTGTATTAATAACAAGACATAGGAAAAAAAATTATAATATCTCAGTCCTTGCAGCTTTGTTCTACAGAGTCACAATCACAGATTCTGCCTACCACTCAGCAGACTTCATACATACAATAACGCCACATGCATTATGACTAATATGTTTTTCTTGTGACAACACATTATGGAGAGCTTTGCAAGAAACAAGTGGGTGAGTATCACAATTTCTGGACTGTTGGGTGCAGGATTAAAGTAAATGTTATTGTTCAATACACTGTACACGGTAATGACCATTTATTGTCTGACCATTGTTATTATTACTATTAACAGATTTTAACAGATACAGAACAAAACATGCAAAATATGGACTGAACTGTAGTGTATAATTTACATATAATATTTCCAGAAATGAGCAATGGGTGACATTTATAAAAGTAAGTAAAACTAGACAAAAGATTGTTGACTCAAATGAGTATACTGAATAATGAGTAGCCTGAAATGAGACAGAAGAGCACTTCAGAGAAGCGACAGAATACAGTGTCACTTAGAGGTGATGTTTCTAATGACTAAGTGGGACTCATCAGCAATAGCTGTTAATCTGCAAAAATAATGTCGGAGAGACAAAAAAGCCCGAAAAAGTATTACCCTATTTAAAAATTGGGTATTGCTTTAAAAAATTTTGTTCTCCTGTCTATGACTTCCATGGAATTACCATCTATTTGATAGAAATACCATACTATTAGTTCTAAATTTTCTCATAACTATGGGTTCTCTTTACTCAGCATCCAGCACACATTTAAAAATGATAAATATCAGAGAAAAGTAATTCCAAATGAGCTGCAAGCCAACAAGTGCATTGCATTGTAGGAGAAGGTAATTGTACAAGACAAATGTCTCAGAAGGAAGAAAAGTGAATTTCGTTTCAGTAAGAGATTCTCATGGGTGATCCCACAATTAGTTACTGAAAGTTTCCTTGATACATCCACAATATCTCCGATTTCTATATAAACATTTTGTCTCTGAAACTTTTATAGAGGGGATTGGGGTTATTAAGGAAATATCTGAATTTTTAATGTCTTTCCCCCACATAGGGGGGTCAGAACCAAAAAGAAGATCCCTTTTGTGTACCCAAAAAAGCTTTGGAATGACCAAGTGCTTATTTTAATGTATTACTTTTTTGTAACACTTTTGCATCCATTACAGATTAAGCCAACTTTAACTTGACTTTTAACTTGTCATATACGCCAATACAGCAAACCTAAAACTGCTGTGACACGGACATTTACTAAATGATAGAAGGGGTGAAAGAGACCTAAAAGGGGTAAAAGAAAAAGGGTCTCACCTCTTGAACCCACACCTTTCTTGGGAATGGGCCACCAAAAGCTTTTGTTCAGAACAGACAGTAGGTCGCGATTGTGCACTACTCACTTTTCTATTCTATAGGAGTTCTGAGTACAGCAGAACACACCATTTGGCTATACTCAAAACTCCCATAGAAAATAATACAGAGTAGTGCACAAGTACCAATAACTCTCTTTTCTGAATAGAGACATTCAAGGCTCATTCCTGAGATAGGTGTGGATCCCAGAGGTGGGACTTGCAATTATCACACATTGACAGCATATCCTATCAATATGCCATCTGTGTGTGAGATGAAACAACCCCTTTAAAAAAACTTAAAGATAATAATTCTGTTTCGCTATCATATGAGAACCCCACCTACTAAATGATCCAAAAATTAAAGATATTAGGCATTTAACATCATGGTTACAAAAGGGTTAACAACCCTTTTTATTAACACTTAGCGTGAAAAGAACAACTGCAAACACATCCAGAAAACATGAAATGGTAGAATTCATATTGGCATTAATGAAAATGCAAATCAACTAACCGGAGCCTTCTGCTTTTAGCTATGCAGAGCTGTTAGCTTTGGCAGGAGTATGTGAATTTTATGGAGATCTGAAAGCAGACAGCCCTGAACAAACTTCCCCCAAATAACTCATCATTAAACATGCAGGTGAATACACAGGGTAATAACTTCATAATCCACATGATTAAATTAAAGTCTGCCAACTCTGCGAATGGCAGCCAGAGCCTCTTGAATCCCACTCCCAATGCTACAGCGTCTGCCATGGAGTAAAGACCATTTGAATTAGCAATGCTACCTCATCATCTCATCAATAAAAGAAAAGCTACAGAAAAGATCATTTTGGATTATTTAAAGATGTGTAACTGTTTTCTTTTACTTTTTATTTTAATCAGGAAAAAAAAGGCAAAAATGTTTCATCCAAGAATATTGTACAGCGAAGTTTCTAATGTTACCGTTTCTAGCTGTATACAACAGTACAAGCGATTAGACATGCATGGGACATGTTTAATGAAATGTAATAAATTAGGGAACTCACAGTTCAGTGATAGTAAAAATAAAAAATAAAGATAATCTAATTATTCTGGCACAAATAGTATTTTAGGCCTGGATATTTGAAGATGAATTTTCGGCTTTTATTTGTGTCATTTGTTTTGTGCAGCACATAACACCAGCCTCTGACAATAAAATGTACTAGTTATAATAGTTGGTAAGGTAATGCTAATTGGAAAACTTTACTAATGGCTTCTTGGAATTGTGCAGTGTATATTGGATTTATATGGGGGAATTTGTCAATTTAATTGTTTCTCATTTTATAAGAACACTATAGAGCTTATAGTAAAAACAGCAGACTGGTCTTCTAACTATTAGCAAATAAATCCAGAGCGTAGGCAAATATACATCATGTGAAAGCCAAAAGCATGCCACATGGAAATTACATTTTCCAACTCCCTATTGTTTTTACAGGTCTACCACCGGCTTAATTTTCCCATCAGGATCTGTCTTCATAGCTACCTTATATTTAGATTGTAAGTCGGGTTGTGAGAATAAAATTATTATATGCCAGTTCCCACAGCATAGTGATATTTTAGAATATCTATTTTTATTCCTGTTGTTCAGCTTTCTGTCCTAGAAGTAGAACTGTATCTTGACACAAACGAGACCTATAGCAACACATGTCTACTAAAGCCAATCACTGTGACCTTTCTGGAAAAAGATCTTATCTATCAAAAAGCAATCCTCATGGATGCACAACATAGATAATACAAAATGATCAAAAGACCTAAGCCATATTCTGCTATTCTGCAGACCAGAACAACTCTGCCAGCATAGAATTATGGGGGAGTTCTGTTTGATGCTGACATTATGCCTTTAACATATCTCAAGTGAACACATTTGTAATACTGGAGAAATGCCAAGTTAAAAGACTGGCATCTCCATGGAAACCTGTCAATCTTTTTGTGTAGGGTCAGGAAGATGTATTCAAGACAGTGACCTTCCTTCAAAAATCGACAGTAGGTGGATGTGAGGGTCCAGCGACTTGAAATTTTACCTCACAGAAAGAAAAGTTCATCTCTTATTAGGCTACTTGAGAAAGATCTTGAAAAAAGAAAAACTTTACAAAAGATCATATGTCAAGATAACGGGAAGAAAAAGAAAATGGTTTACAGACAAGAAACTTAAATCAAGGTTGATCTTGTTCTTTACTGTTGAGGAAGTAGATAAATCATAATAATCACACTCTAGTCATGTTCTTATACAATGCCAAAAGAAGAACAAAACAACAAGGGGAGTCTCCAAATGAAGTTATTCTCCAAACCCCTATAATTATACACGAAAAATCTCATGAATCAAAAAACAAAAAATCATGTATATAAAACTTAGCCTTTAATATTATACTAAAAAGAGAACAAGAAATTGTGTTTCACAAATCTTAGCTCCTAAACAATAAATCCTGGTACCAGGAAAAATAGAAATAAAGGGGGGGATTTAATGAACCAGCATGGGGGGCCCCGGGGGTACCCAGTGGAAGCCCCACATAAAAATTAAAGGGGCTTGGTTGCCCCTTTGGGCCAAACACGGGGAGATCACCCCAACAAGGGCATTCCCCTTCTAGAACCTATCCCTTCCACACACTAACCCTATTTACATTGAATGTCCCAAAATGTTTCAATGTCCCACTTACATTTTCACATGCGGATCGTTTGGGAAAAGTAAAGTTTTAAAACGGAAAAAAAAGGTCCAAAATTTTTTCCCAAAGGACCAAAAAGGCCCCACTAGGTTTAACAAGGTATATTGCAAAACAATATAAAAATTTAAGGGTATGGTCTCCACAGATTATAATATATATCAAAGAAAAATTTGATGCCACATGCACCCAAAGCAGATATGATACTGCATATGGCAGTTGAAGGGGGAGGTATTTTAGCCTATACTAGGAAAAAAAAAAGTCTTAAAAAGTGTATTTCACAAACTATGATACAAATTTTGGGTTTTTCAAAAACCCCTTTTATTTTATGAGGGCCCCGTAAAGGGGATTTATACAGTTTTAAAAAAATGAAGGTCCAAATCCAAAAAGTTAATCCTGATGTACAATACAGGCACTAACAATAATATAACCAATAGTGTTGGCGATTTTGGTTGGCTATCGAGTTGATCGATAGTCGATGTCGGGCCGCTATCGATAAGGTTTTTTCGATAGTGAGATCGGTTATGAGGATTACCATTAAAGTCTTTGGGGGGAGCAACAAAACCTTCATTATTACACCCAAACAAGGCTGGAGAAGCTGAAATTAACATCCACAACGTCAAAGGTACGTGCTACATCTTGGAACCATTAGGTTTTAAAAAACACAGAAAAAAAGTCAAAGCCATTCACATCCCTGTCTTGTAACCCCAGCATGACCCCCTTAAACTGCATCACCCACAAATTAAAAGTGCAAGAAGGCAAATATGATTTGGGAACCATCGTTACTGAATGGCATTGATATCCCTTCCTGGAAGCAGCATGAGCCCGAAACCTGTGACCCCCCGATTTAAAAAATTTCCGCAAAAAGGGTCTTTCAACCCATTTTAGTTGAACTGGACCTAACTATATCTGTCCCGTACCGCAAAAATGACATTAACCCCCTCTGACCCACAGTTTAAAAAAATGCCAGAAAAAGGGCTTTTTAACCACCCTTTTTGTTGAATGGACATATACTGTCCCCGTCCTGGGCCACAGTTGACCATTAAACCGTTGACCCCCCGATTACAAAAGTTGCCGGAAAAAAGGAGTCTTTCAACCACTTTTTGTTGAATGGACATTACTAGAACTGTCCTGTGCCACGCATGACCCAGGGCCGGAGTTACAGTGTGCGGTGGGCCCAGGCTGGCGTCCCCTATCTTTAACACGAAAAGGTTAAAATGCCTGAGGCGCAACCAAAAAACTGTGTGTGAAGCAGGTGCGGGAAACGGGGTGTGAGGGAAAATCCGCCTTCCTCAAATCCGTCAAGACCTGGGGAGCGTTGCCCCTCCCATGAGTGCGGACCAATTGAGTTCACTTGGAAATATGGTGGTTAAGTCCTGTTTTCACCCAGGTGCCCCTTTTTCTTGGCATTTTTTTTTCTCTTTTTCTCAAGTGCTGGAGGAAATTGTCTCTGTACTTTTTCTTGTCCCTGCTCATATCATGTCTTGTAACCTACATCTGGTCAAATTTTCCTGTACCTTCTTGTACAATTTAGGGGAAATTTTTTTCCCGCTTTTTTTGTACATGCAAAAATTTTTTAGTAGTTTAATTCTAGAAAACACATTTAAAATAGGAGGGAATCCCACCCTGTCATTGTTTTTTTTTTTTCAATGTAT
>JAODAL010078789.1:0-12794 GCA_025379985.1 Phyllomedusa bahiana | reverse complement strand
CTGCGGGGGTGAAGCGGCCCGCAGGGGGCCCCTAAACCCGCCCGCGGTCTCACTGTGCGGGGAGGGGAGGAGGGATCGCTCCCCCTCCCTCCTCTCCTGTATGTACGGCGCCGGTGTGTGCGGCCGTACATAAGATCAACGGCGCAGGGGGAAGTGACGCGCGGTTTCCCAGGGGAGTGACGCGCGGCTGCTCTCACTTCCCCCTGCGCCGCTGAAGAGATCGGTCGGGAGTGGTCACGCTGCAGGAGCACTGGTAAGGTTTAAGTGGATTTTATTATTTAATTTTTATTAGCTTTAGGGGGCTCTCCCTGGCTAAAATAAGGGGGCTCTACCTGGCTACTGAATGGGGCAACTACCTGGCAACAGAGGGGGCACTCACTGGCAACAGAGGGGGCAATACCTGGCAACAGAGGGGACTTTCTACCTGGCAAACAAAGGGGGCACTACCTGGCAACAGGGGGGCACTACCTGGCAACAGAGGTGGCACTACCTGGCAACAAAGGGGGCACTACCTGGCCAACAGATGGGGGCACTACCTGGCAACGAGGGGGCACTCCCTGGCAACAGAGGGGACACTACCTGGAACAGAGGGGGCACTACCTGGCAAAAAGAGGGGACATCTACCTGGCAACAAAGGGGGCATTTACTGGCAACAGAGGGGGCACTACCTGGCACAGAGGGGGCATTTCCTGGCAAACAAAGGGGGCACTACCTGGCCAACAGATGGGGGCACTACCTGGCAACGAGGGGGCACTACCTGGAACAGAGGGGACACTCCCTGGCAAAGAGGGGGCATTTCCCTGGCAACAGAGGGGGACCTCTACCTGGCTAACAGATGGGGGGCACTACCTGGCTAACAGATTGGGGGCACTACCTGGCTAACAGATGGGGGAAACTACCTGGCTAACAGAGGGCGCACTACCTGGCAACAGAGGGGGCACTACCTGGCAACAGAGGGGGCATCTACCTGGCAACAAAGGGGACCTCTACCTCGCAACAGAGGGGACATCTACCTGGCAAACAGATGGGGGCACCTACCTGGCAAACAGATGGGGGCACCTACCTGGCAAACAGATGGGGGAAACTACCTGGCAAACAGATGGGGGCACCTACCTGGCAAACAATGGGGGCCACATCCCTGGCTAACAAAGGGGGGATCTACCTGGCTACAAATTTGGCTCTACCTGGCTACAGAGGGGGCATCTATTTGGGCTACAAGGGGGCATCTCCCGGCCCTGTAAGGGGCACTACCGGGTTTATGGGGGTACTACTGGCTATAAGGGCATCTACTGGCTTTTTTCCCAAAGCCGTTATGCAGTTGGTGGAGTGGGTGTGGCTTTTTTGAAGGGGCGTGGCATACCAACCAGATGGGGTTGTCCATGCAAATTTTTGCCGCGGCGCGCTACGCGCGCCGCCCACTAAATTCTCCTGCTTTTTCATTTTCGAAAGTTGGCAACTATGACTTTGTGTCACTGTCTATGTCCACTGAAGCCCACACTGCCTACCTGTTACTGGTCCCCCTCACAGCATATATATACTGTATATATATTGTAGGAAGGCACAAGGCCTTGTGATAGATGGGAGATATGTGCCACCAAAATTCCTGTCTTTGGTGGAGTGAAGGCCAGATAATTCTGTGTCAGTGGCATTAGGCCACTGACACGGTTAAGGTTAGTTTAGCTGCAACAGCAGCAAGTCTGGGTCGGCCTTCACTGGAGCAGTCAAAGAGTGGGGTGGGATGACTGCTCCCACTCCGGCACCATGCCAGAGTTTTTGGATGGCCTATGTAAGCCTGGAGATCAGGTGAGCTGTGTGTGTTGTTCAATTCCCTACTAGTTACCAGAGAGTAACCACCTTGGAGGCTGAGGGAAGCTCTAAGGTCCTGTCTAGGAACTGTGCCTTACACCACGCTGGAAGGGTGAGAGCCCGTGTGGGCAATACAGACTGTGCCTGCGATAGGTGCCGGGCGGTTGCGTCTAAAGACCCAGGTGAGACACCTGGGTGTTGGCTGAAGTAAGCCTTTTGTTTTTGTTTGCTGCTTGTGTTGTTGGAGAAACGGATGCCAAGCCAATAAACGCACCCGTTGTTTGCACGAACATTTACTGTGGTCCTGCTTGTGTAAGCCTGCCATTGGGACTAATCCCCTACAATATACATACATACATATACACACACACACACAACTTGCATTAAAAAGCAATCAAATGGCACATAGGAACTATTGGAAAAGCATTTCTGCTACTTTGAATATATGAAAATGTGAGATTCTTAGTGTATATTTTTGATCAAAACCATAATAAGCCCACCACCAATCAACAAGGCGACCTCATTACAGGTAAATACATAAACATATCTTTTTTTCTTAAATTTTTACATGTTTATATTTTACTTGTAGTCCTCCTAGGGTACTTGGTAACACACACATACAATATAAATATAAATATACATATACTGGCTGATGTGGCAGACATGCTGGGACCTGTATAAGTACCAGAATATTACACTACATAGCATTCAAAGCTTAGAGTGCCTCGGCCCCCTTGAACTTTTCAACCTTTTGCCACATTTCAGGCTTCAAACATAAAGATATAAAATTTTATATCAGTGCAGCAAACTCACTCCATGATGATAAATATAATCCACCTGTGTGTAATCAAGTCTCCAAATAAATGCACCTGCTCTGTGACAGTCTCAGGGTTCTGTTTAAAGCGCAGAGAGCATCATGAATACCAAGGAACACACAAGGCAGATCCGTGATACTGTTGTGGAGAAGTTTAAAGCCGGATTTGGATACAAAAAGATTTCCCAAACTTTAAACATGCCAATGAGCACTGTGCAAGCGATCACATTGAAATGGAAGGAGTATCAGATCACTGCAAATCTACCCAAGACCCGGCCGTGCCTCTAAACTTTCATCTCAAACAATGAGAAGACTGATCAGAGATGCAGCCAAGAGGCCCATGATCACTCTGGATGAACTGCAGAGATCTACAGCTGAGTTGGGAGATTCTGTCCATAGAACAACAATCACTCGTACACTGCACAAATATGGCCTTTATGGAAGAGTGGCAAGAAGAAAGACATTTCTTAAAGATATCCATAAAAAGACTTGTTTAAAGTTGCCACAAGCCACCTGGGAGACACACCATAGATGTTGAAGAAGGTGAACAAGCTGACATCACCACCATGTATGGTGGCGAAATGTTTAGAGGCGCCAGAAAGATTAACATGATGTGGACTTCTGCTATGTAAAAGGTGTTCTGAATGATAATTCTGTCTATAAGTGTTTGATAATGATCCGACCCAGGAATTCAGAAATGATTTATTCAAATTGTTGGAAGAAGGTGTTAATTTAGTCATTCTAGCAGACAAACCGTTTAAATATTTTTTGATTGAACATCCGGTAATTCCAATTTTGCATGGTTTGCCAAAGATACATAAATCCACCACGCTGCCCCCTTTAAGACCGATCATTTCTGGAATTGGTTCTCTTAGTGAACGGGTGTGTGCTTGGATTGACGACCTCCTACAGCCTTTAGTCACTTGTATGCCCAGTTACATCAGAGATAGCACACAAGTATCATTTGAGAATTTTTCTTGGAACAATAATTTTTCTTGGTTAACATGTGACATCAGTACTTTATATTCTAGCATTCCCCATGATTTAGCTTTGGTTGCCCTAGCTCATCATCTTTATGGAGTCAGTTCTTATACTGAGGAATTTATTTTATACATTTTGGATTTGGTCAAATATCTTCTTACACACAATTATTTTGTTTTTGACACACTGTTTTTTTTACAGATTCAGGGAGCTCCTATGGGAGCAAAGTTCTCTCCCTCCTTAGCCAATTTATATATGGCATGGTGGGAGGAGATGTTCATTTTCTCAGAGAATAATCAATTTTCTTGTCATCTGGTTTATTTTGGTCATTATATAGACGACCTATTGATAGTCTGGTCAGGAGAGTCATCAGAGGCATCTAATTTTGTAGAATATATGAATAATAATTCTAATAATTTGAAATTTACATTTCAACATGCGTTAGTAAAAATTTACATTCTTGATATTACTTTATCCGTATCAGACAATCGTGTCATCACTACCTTATATAAAAAAAGAAGTCTCAGGCAACACAAATTTACATGCTAGGAATAGCAATTCCAGCCACACACTACATTCAGTTCCGGTGGGTAAATACTTTAGAGCTAAGTGGGCTTACTCTACCAAGGATTTATTGCAGAATCAATTCCAGGATATAGAGCGTCGTTAACTCTCTAGGGGTTACCAGAATTGGTCTTTCAAAAGAGCCAGGAAAATTATTTCATCTAGGAATCGTAGTACTTTATTGGATTCCAATCGTTCCAATAAAATTAACTCACGTACCACTCCTTCTTCTCTTGCCTTTTCCACAACATATAGTAACCAATTTCAACGGATCACGGGTATCCTGTGGAAGAATCTTCCAATTCATTACCAGGAACCCGTTACTGCTGATATGCTTGATCGCAGGGTTTGTTGTGTCTTGAGATGCGGTAAATCGATAGGAGCCATGTTGTCTCCTAGTTTATTCAGGGTAAAACACAGTACTCCTCACCCAGTTATCAGAGGCAACTTCAGACGTGGGGGTACCCGCTGCGGGGTTTGTAAATATATTAATAAGACCTCATCATTCAAATCCAATTTTGATGCTCATGTCTACCAGAATAATGATTTTATTAATTTATCAAAACAGTGCACAGCATGTGATCTATTGTACATTGTCTGCACCAAAAGAATGTTGAAGAGGCGCATTTATGAACACTTTTTACATAGCAGAAGTCCACATCATGTTAATCTTTCTGGCGCCTCTAAACATTTTGCCACCATACATAGTGGTGATGTCAGCTCGTTCACTTTCTTTGGAATTGAACGGGTTAAGCCCGATTTTAGGGACGGGGATATCATGCAGCGCTTACTGAGACGTGAAGCGCAATGGATATTGGAATTGAATACCCGCATTCCTTATTGTAACGGACGGGTAGTGGATCCGCTGGACCACCGCAGGCGATGGTGGAAGCCCACGCCAGGGAACGGAATCTAAGTAGGTCCCGGTATTCACCAGAGCCCGCCGCAAAGCGGGATGGACTTGCTGCGGCGGGAGTCTACCAGGTCGTTCACATGGCGGGACATGCCTGCGGTTGGCGGCAAGGGTAGACGTAGTACAGATTCGACAGGCAAGCTCGTGGTCGGGGACAGGCAGAAGGTCAGGACAGGCGGCTCTGGATCGTAAACGTGGACAGGCAGACGGTCAGGGCAGGCGGCAAGATACGTGGTCGATAAACGTAGACAAGGGTACGGTACACGGAAAGACAAGACTAGACTAGACTATAACGCTTTCTCCAGAGGTAAACACACTAAGGATCCGGCGAGGGCCGGCAGGAAGGGGCCAGACCTAAATAGGAGCAGTGCCCGGCAATAGCCAATTACCGGCGCACTGCCCCTTTAAATTTCAAACAGCCGGGCCGCGCGCGCCCTAGGGGCGGAGCCACGCGCCGGGAGACTGGGACTGACTGAGCAGGAGCGCGGCCGGGTAAGTTGGTGCCGGCGGGGACTGGGAGAAGAGCGGACCCCGAACCCGACGTGCGGGACGGGGCTCCGCTGAGAGCCGCAGCACGGACGCGCCTGCGACCCGAGACAGAGGTCGCAGGGGCGTCCGTGACAGTACCCCCCCCTTGGGCCCTCCCCCCTTGGGCCCCCCTCTCTTACGGGGATGAAGAAATCTCTGGATGAGATTACGGTTCAGGATATTCTCCTCCGGCTCCCAAGACCTCTCTTCAGGACCAAACCCCTTCCAGTCTACCAGAAAGTACCGTTTCCCTCTAGTTCTCCTCATACGCAGGATCTCCTTGACTTCAAAGACATTGGAAGCATCAGCTATGGGTGGAGGAGGGATAGACTTCGGAGAGAAACGGTTAAGAACCAGGGGTTTTAGTAGAGAGACGTGGAAAGAGTTAGGAATTCTCATGGTGGGAGGAAGCCGGAGTTTGTAAGAAACCGGATTAATGCGAGTGATAACCTCGAAGGGTCCCAGGAAGCGGGGTCCCAATTTGTAGGAGGGCATCTTAAGACGGACATATCTGGCCGACAGCCACACCTTGTCACCTGGGGAGAAGACAGGAGGAGGACTTCTTCCCTTGTCGGCTTGGGTCTTCATGCGCTCGGAAGCGCGGAGCAGAGATTGGCGGGTCTGGGACCAGATGGTCTTTATGTCCTGAACCAGTGCGTCCGCCGCAGGAACCTCGGAGGGAGATGCCAGAGGGAGAGGTGGGCGGGGATGCAGACCATATACAATGTAGAAGGGGGAGACCCCTGCAGATTCTGAGTCTCGGGAGTTGTACGAGAACTCCGCCCATGGCAACAAGTTGGACCAATCGTCTTGGCGTGCTGAAACGAAGTGGCGTAGATAACCTCCCAAGACCTGGTTTACTCTCTCCACCTGGCCATTCGTCTGAGGGTGGTAAGCAGACGAAAAGTCGAGTTTCACCTGGAGTTGGGAACACAGGGCACGCCAGAACTTGGAAACAAACTGGACTCCCCGATCCGAGACGATTTGCTGCGGGAGCCCATGCAGACGGAACACATGCTGGAAAAATAGGTCTGCCAGACGGGTGGCCGATGGCAGGCCCGGCAGAGGGACGAAATGCGCCATCTTGGAGAACCGATCAGTAGTCACCCAAATGACGGTGTTGCCAGCCGAAGGAGGGAGATCGGTTATAAAGTCCATCGCAATGTTGGTCCAAGGTTGCGTCGAATAGTGGTAGTGGGTGTAGTAGCCCTGCCGGCTTGTGACGAGGCGTCTTGTTGCGGGCACAGGAGTTACAGGCCTGAACGAAATCCTTGACATCCTTGACGAGCTCTGGCCACCAATAGAACCGGGATATCAAAAGGAACGTCTTCCGAGCGCCGGGATGACCGGCCACAAAAGAGCAATGGCCCCATTTCAGGATGCGTCTGCGGAGAGCAGGGCGAACGTAGGTCCTCCCTGGAGGAACCTTCCGGAGGTCAACTGGAGCAGCCGAGATAAGGCGTTCTGGGGGAATTATATGCTCTGGAGTGGATTCCTCACCCACCACGTCAGAAGCCCGGGAAAGGGCGTCCGCCTTGATGTTTTTCTCCGCGGGCCGGAAGTGAATCTGGTAGTCGAACCGGGAGAAGAAGAGCGACCACCTAGCCTGGCGTGGGTTAAGTCGCTGAGCCGTCTGGAGGTATTGAAGGTTTTTGTGGTCCGAATAGATGCAGATGGGATGGCGAGCCCCCTCCAATAGGTAGCGCCATTCTTCCAAAGCCATCTTGATGGCCAGCAACTCACGGTCGCCTATCGTGTAGTTCCTCTCGGCCGGGGAGAACGTTTTGGAGAAGAAGCCACACGTTACGGTCTTGCCCGTGGGCCCTTTTTGCGTAAGGATGGCTCCGACCCCCACAGACGAGGCATCCACTTCCAAGGTGAAGGGTTTCGCGGGGTCCGGCCGCGAGAGGACAGATGCCGTGGTAAAGGCAGACTTGAGCTTTGCGAATGCCTCCTCAGCTTCGGAGGGCCAGCTGCGTGGGTTAGCGTGTTTCTTAGTGAGAGCCACTATCGGAGCCACAAGCGTAGAGAAGTGGGGAATAAATTGGCGATAATAGTTACAGAACCCAAGAAACGCTGTATGGCACGCATGACAGAACTGGGCGTGGCCATCTGCAACACGGCCGACAGCTTTGCTGGATCCATTTGTAGGCCTCGATCAGAAATAATGTACCCCAGAAACGGAAGGCTGGTTTGGTGGAAGAGGCACTTCTCCAGCTTGGCATACAGGTGATTATCTCGGAGCCGCTTCAAAACCTGACGGACATGACAATGGTGGGTCTCGAGGTCAGGCGAGTACACCAAAATATCGTCCAGATAGACCACTACACAGGTGTAGAGAAGATCCCTGAAAATGTCATTCACAAGCTCTGGAAGACGGCAGGTGCATTACACAGTGCCGAATGGTCATTACCAGGTACTCGAAGTGGCCAACCCAGGTGTTGAAGGCCGTCTTCCATTCATCGCCCTTGCGGATTCGGACCAAATTGTAGGCCCCTCTTAGATCCAGTTTGGAGAAAATCCTTGCGCCCTGCGACGGTCAAATAACTCCGTGATCAACGGTAGAGGGTACCGATTCTTCACCGTGATCTTATTCAGACCCCGGTAATCAATGCAGGGTCGCAAGGTACCATCCTTCTTTTCCACGAAGAAGAATCCTGCCCCCGCGGGAGAAGAGGACTTCCGAATAAACCCCTTCTGGAGATTCTCACGAATGTACTTGGACATGGCTTGTGTCTCCGGAACGGATAAGGGGTAGACTCTGCCCCGAGGAGGGCTGGTACGGGCATAGGTCAATCGGGGCAATCATAAGGACGATGTGGCGGTAGGGTCTCTGCTTGCTTCTCGGAGAAGACATCAGCATACTCCTGGTAAGGAGCGGGAAGACCCGCTAGAGGCTTAGCTGGTACCGTAGAAGCGGCTGGCACCTGGCGAGGTGTCACCAAACAGCGAGACCGACACTCTGGGCCCCATCGCAAGACCTCGCCCGTCTGCCAGTCAAGCACCGGGGCATGGCGTTGCAGCCATGGTAGACCCAATAGGACGGGCGAAGAAGACCGGGGTAACACATAGAACGATAGTCTCTCTTTGTGAAGTGCCCCTACTTGGAGGGACAACGGCTCAGTACGGAATCGGACTGGGTCACGGAGGATCTCTCCAATGACGGAGGAAATGGACAGAGGATTCTCCAGGAGAACCACGGGAAGGCAGTGTTGAGACACACAGAGGCAGCGTCCAGGAAGTTTCCAGCAGAACCGGAGTCCAAGAATGCTGAAACTTGAAAGTGGGTCCCGGCTTCAGTGCCGATCAGGACCGAAATGTTCAGGCGGGGAGAGAGACTGCACACGCTTAGGGATCTGTTCCCCCACGTAGCCCAGGTGTGCCCTTCTCCCGGATGCTGTGGGCGAAGCAGACAACAACGGAGGAGGTGATCAGAGCTGCCGCAGTAGAGACATAGATTCCCTTTACGCCGTCGGTTAAGCTCTTGCGGAGACAGGTGGGCTCCATCCACTTGCATGACCTCTTCCACGGCTGGCTGGGAAGGAGGCGGTGGAGGCCGTAGAAACACCGGTGCAAGATGAGATGGACGGCGTGTACGGGCTGGTTCTTGCTCTTGGCGGAGCTCCTCACGCCTTTCTGCGAATCGGATGTCAATCCGGTTAGCCAGGTGGATTAGCTCGCTTAAAGAAGACGGAAGGTCCCGGGCGGCGAGCGCATCCTTGATTGGGCTGGAGAGGCCTTTCTTGAACGTGGCGCATAATGCTGCATCGTTCCAGGCTAGCTCCGATGCTAGTGTGCGGAATTGCACGGCGTAGTCTCCAACGGAGGAGTTCCCTTGCTGCAGGTTCAACAGGGCGGTTTCGGCAGATGACGCACGAGCAGGTTCCTCGAAGACATTCCGGAACTCTAGTAGAAATGTCGCTAGATCGGCCGTGATAGGGTCACCTCGGTCCCACAGAGGAGTTGCCCAGGCCAGGGCTTTACCGGAGAGGAGACTGACCACGAAGGCCACCTTGGATCTTTCTGACGGAAACTGACCTGCCATGAGTTCCACATGCAGGGAGCACTGAGTGATGAAGCCCCTGCAGACCTTGGAATCCCCATCAAACTTAGTCGGCATGGATAGCCGGAGCTTGGGACCGACTGGAGCAACTGCCACGGGAGGAACCACTGCAGCCGACTGCTGCTGCTGAGTGGCGATGAACTGCTGCACCAGGGAGGAGAGTTGCTCGAGCTGTTGCGCTTGCTGCGCGATCTGTTTGGACTGCTTGGCCACAACGGTGGTGATACTGGCGACACTTGGCATCGATACCTTGGCGGGATCCATGGCCGGATCCTACTGTAACGGACGGGTAGTGGATCCGCTGGACCACCGCAGGCGATGGTGGAAGCCCACGCCAGGGAACGGAATCTAAGTAGGTCCCGGTATTCACCAGAGCCCGCCGCAAAGCGGGAGTCTACCAGGTCGTTCCACTGGCGGGACTTGCCTGCGGTGGCGGCCAAGGATAGACGTAGTACAGATTCGTCAGGCAAGCTCGTGGTCGGGGACAGGCAGAAGGTCAGGACAGGCGGCTCTGGATCGTAAACGTGGACAGGCAGACGGTCAGGGCAGGCGGCAAGATACGTGGTCGATAAACGTAGACAAGGGTACGGTACACGGAAAGACAAGACTAGACTAGACTATAACGCTTTCTCCAGAGGTAAACACACTAAGGATCCGGCGAGGGCCGGCAGGAAGGGGCCAAACCAAAATATGAGCACTGCCCGCCAATAGCCAATTACGGCGCACTGCCCCTTTAAATTTCAAACAGCGGGCCGCGCGCGCCTAGGGGCGGAGCCACGCGCCGGGAGATGGGACTGATGAGCAGGAGCGCGGCCGGGTAAGTTTGGTGCGGCGGGACTGGGAGAAGAGCGGACCCCGAACCCGACGTGCGGGACGGGGCTCCGCTGAGAGCCGCAGCACGGACGCGCCTGCGACCCGAGACAGAGGTCGCAGGAGCGTCCGTGACACTTATGGACTGAATTTATTTTATTTTTTTGCATGAATGTTTTTATTAAGCATTTTAGATAAAGATAACATATAACAAGTAAACTACGGGACCAACAGTGTCCCTACAAGGGTCCTGTGAGCTGTTACAGTAGGATAAGAGATACATATATGTAAATAAGGAGACAATTAACTAATAGTCGTTGTAATGACAAAAGATGTGTGATACAATCCACGGTTGTTCCTCTTTCCTCAGTGCCCCACAACCTTCATGTGGGTCATTCAAATCTACTCAAGGAAAATCCAGAGACATTGGAGGAACTAGCAGCTATGCTACTCCGTGAGGCACCATTAGATAAAAACGGGTGGGTTGAAAAAGATAGAGATGTGGCGATACCTCAAATTTCTCACAGTCGCTTTCGTTTTCAAAAACACATTTCTCCCTTATTTCTCCCGGTGGTACCCTTGGGTCGTGTCAGGACCCATAGAGCGTCCCACCGAATACAGAAAACAAGAACCCCAAAAATAAGGTGGGGAAATACAAGGAGGGTATTCACGATTTAGGTTTTTAGTGGTTGGGGGACACATACAAAACATACAAACAAACATACAGACAGACATTTGGGTCGAACAGAGATTGTGCCTGGCAAATCCGCTAAATGAGTAGTTCTTGGTTATAGTAACAGATCCCCATTCTCAAGGGAGCATAGGCATGCCCACTATCTGGTTTTCCAGGTACCAGGTGGAAAGGCTAAAACAATTTTTAATTTTAGTTTGAATGTGAGCCGGAAGGATGACAATAAAGGGAAATTTTCCCTGTTAAAAATAATTTTTTTGCTTTCATTTCTTTATGGGTGGCAGTCTCCACCCTTTCCATTCGGCATATGTGGGACACCTTTTCAAGAAACAGTCGTAAAGGTGGGGTGTCAGATTGTATCCAATGATGTAGAATGGTTTTTCTAGCAGCTGCTGAAATGTAAAACCATAGTCTTTTAGAGGCTTGAGGTGCACGCTGGCACTCTGAGGGTAGGATACCAAAAACACACCAGTGTTCATTGCTTGGGCAAGAGGGTAGTAGATGCGTGATCGTGAAAGTGCGAACTCTGGACCAAAATAATTGAATTCGTGGGTAAAACCAAAAACAGTGGGCTAGAACGGCATGAGGGCTTCCGCATTTTAGGCAAGCATGATTCTCCGAGTGGCCCATCACGTACCCCTGTGGGGAGACACATAAGACCTGTGCGCAATATTGAGGGACATTTCCAGATACGTCATTGATGGGAGATATTTCACCGCCCGCCCTAAAATCCGATGATTTTAACTCTTTGGGCCTTAGATAAATGGGGAGAGATTGTAATAGATATAACAATTTGGGGAATATTTACATCTTGATTAAGTTGGCCCTACCTAAGGGTGACAAGGTGAGTTTCCCCCAGGGGGTCAAAAATTTTATTGGATAGTTGAAAAAATCTTTTGGGGGATTTGAAACCAAAGTAACATAGGGAATCAGTTGCCTCGGAAATCGCTGAAAAGTAGGGGGCGTGCTCCTTAAAATCAACACCCAGACTTGGCTTCATTAATTCTGAAGTCCGAAGGGGCCCTATTCGGTGTCTTCCAGAATGATCGTAGGGTGATCTAGGGTGGGGGGATATTAAAAAGAATGTCCGCAAAAAAACCGATATTTAAATTTTCTGCTACAAATTTGTATTCCCTCAAACGGGGTGACCGTCTCCGTGTCATGCAAGGGTTCCAAGATAAGTTGAGAGGGGGGGGGGACCGGGGCATCCCTGTTGTACCTTTCCTATGGGAATACGGCAGGGAATAATGGTCGAGTTTAAAGCAGTTGCTGCACTAGATGGTATATATGTAGAAAAAGTAAAAAAATGTCTCCAAAACCTCTATGTCTAGACGGGATTGAGGGGTAAGGCCAGGTAGGAATCGAATGCCTTTTCCGCATCAGGCCAGGAGCATGGTTACCGAGGTAAAGTTCAAGTATTGCTGGTGGCCGCGTTGTGTCATGCCCCCTGTAGAATGTCGTTTTTTTAAAGGGAAACCTAATTGGATGGGGTCAAGATAGCACCCCGCCCGGTCTGGGACGATCGCCCGTTTTTTGGTCAATATTTTGTGTCCGTTCATAAAGCGTGGGCCTATAAGAGCATGGTTTGTGGGGTCCCTGCTGGGCTTCAGGGGTTTTCAGCAGT
>JAODAL010078788.1:0-12795 GCA_025379985.1 Phyllomedusa bahiana | reverse complement strand
TTTATCACATTGCTTCGCCGTTCAAAGTCTATGGGACTGATGAAGACAGTACAGAACTTGGCTATCTTTGTCTGTGCCAGACTTTAAATGGAGAAGTATATGTTTTCAACTACTGCTCCATACAAAGTCTGTGGGACTGATGAAGACAGCAGAGTACAGCACTCCGCTAACTTCATCGGTGCCACAGCCTTTGGAGGATTAATGCATATGATCATCCAAGAAGTCCCCTGTGGGCAAGTGCAATGAGGAAGACCAGGAATTCCCGGCCTAAGGTTTAGTGATTTTGGGGGTTCCAGTGAAGGGACCCCAAGCAATCAAACCACCTATCCAGAGTGATAATTGCCGATAGTGGGAAAACCGCTTTACGCCAGGAGGGCTTCTTTAGAGAATCCATTACTATGAAGCTTTGGAATCCTGGGGACAGAAAAGCAACAGTGCCCCATTCTAGTACAATCTTCACTGGACAGCACAGACAGCGCTTCTGATGGTTTTTAACAAGCATTAAAGGGGTTTTGCCACGATGTAATGTTGAAGTGGAATCCTCCAAAATGGGTAATCACTTTTCTAAATATATGTGATTACAAAAAGTGAAGCCTGTGAGAGCTACAGCATTGCTCAGTTCCCCTTAGTTTCCTGAAAGTTTACATTAGACACGACCAGGACACTGACAGGAGCTACGCTTGTGTGTTTGAACTTCTTATCTGATGACAGGGAACATGAAGGAGCTTGCAAGGGGCTGGGGAGAAAGTGCAGTGCATGAGGCTGTCTGCTGTATAGAGAATCCACTGGTTGTAATGTTATTATTTGAGTAAACATTGCAGACGCTCCCTTCTTCCTCGCTCTCTGCTCACCCCCCTCCCTCTCACCCCTTCAGCCGTTCAACAAAGCTGAATTCTTTGTTTATCTTATCTCCTGAGCAGATAAGAAGTAAGGAACTCACTTCATGGCAAAACCTCTTTAATTCCATACATGACACATACAATAGTTCTGTGCCAAAATATAGTACTAGTACTACTACATGTGTACAACCCAGAGCTTCAGTGGCCTGTGAAAGTATTCACTCAGCTTGGTCTTTTCGCTGTTTTGCTTCATAACAATCTGGATTTAAAATATATTTTTTAGGGACTGTACCATATTATTATTCATACAACATGGCTACTACCACATTGAAAGAGTAAATTATTTTTCCTGTGACACAAAAATTAGGGGAAAAACTTCTTTAAGTGTAAATGGGTTGTCCAGACTCTGACTAGGCCATTTCAGAACATTTAGATGTTTCTCCTTAAGCCGCTTAGTATAGCTTTAGCTGTTAGTTGAGGGTCATTGTCCTGCCTGAAGGCAAATAAGCACCCCAGTCTCAAACTACAATAGCATTCTTAAAAATTAGCTTGTATTAACTGCCAACCATCCTTCCTGCAATCCTGAAAAAGATCCCCACAGCATGATGGTGTGTTTGGGGAAAGTGTTAGGTTTGCGATTCTGAGTGTTTCCCACAAAGACCAAAAAGAAGTACACAGTATCTCACAAAAGTAAGTACATATCTGATTCTATCTTTTTATAGGACAAACACTGAAGATATGCCCACACTGTGTGTGTGTGTGTGTTATATAAAATAAAATATATAATATATTAATATATATATATATATATTGTAAAACCTCACACGCCTTCGGCCGCCATCTTGGCTCGGCCCGGGGGTCATTCAGCTCGCAGGATCGCCGTCCTTGGTAAGACAGTTGGCACTCTGACTCCGGGTCTTCCGTTTCAATCTTGGCCTCAGCCAGATTTATTGAGGCACAGCCCATTACAAGAAAGGGCAACCCAAAACAAACAAAATAACCTCGGCCGTCTGCCACTAACTACACATGTATACAGAGTCCCTCTCTCACCTGTGAACAGGACCTAATGTCCAGTCTCACCCAAACACTTTGTCCCAGTCTCCGCGGGTCCCGGCTTCTTCCAAGCCTCTGGGGGCCAAAAGCCTCTGTCTCCAGCTCCAGTGCTGCTCCAGGTTCTGGCAGCAACCACGCCCCCTGATCACCTGGAAAGACAGCTTTTTATAGGGCCTGGAAAATCCTGGAACTGAACCTGGCCGGAACGTGGGGAGGCCTCCCAACCAACGCTGTTGCCGTCCCGGGAAAGGCAACCCATCAAAAGCCGCATAGCAGCCATACTAGTTACACATGTCAGTAACCTATGGTTACTGACGCCAAATGGTTGCCTTCCCCCACCGAATCCAAGATTTCGGTGGCACGTCGGTAGCAGATCTCCTGCTGTTCGCCACCTAATGGCAGAATCCTGCGACCGTCTGAGGTCGGTCGGCCACATACCCCCCCGTTTGATAAAGGCCGCAGGTCTTTCTCACCATGAACAACCTTTCCTCTGGGGTCAAAACACTTACACAGTGAAGTCATTTCACACCATTCCTGTGAATCTTCATCTGTCAGGGGCGACACCACATTTTCCCTTGTGGACCTTTCCATACCATTTTTGTCACCGACTTGTAGCTCTGGGTCTAAAATACCACCATAAGAGCCAGACTTCTCCCCATCACAAGACACACATCACCTGTGCTACTTGGGCTGCTCTCCCTTATTGCAGTAACTGCACCACTTCTAGCTGCTTGTTCACACAGGGGCGCAGTAACTGGTGCTAAACTTTGCAAACCCAGCTAACCTCCCCCTGCTCAGCTGCATGATATAGCTATGGATTACAGTCTCAGATACATTTCCTTCACCGTTAGCATTTTCAATATAAACCATTGCATGTAAGGAACCAAGGCCCTCAGACTCTGCAAGTCCACTGCTCTCAGGACTCTTCTGGCTTGTCAGTATATTTGGGCCTCCGTCTAGTCCCAGCCAAGTCCTCACATGGATCATGCCCATGACCTGCAGTCCCACAGCACATAACCAACCCCACTGGAGCAGTCTTACCAGATTTGATGTCTGGGCTCAGTCTGGATCGCTCCTGCTGACTGTCCATGTCAGCCTGGGGTGGGGCTGCATTCACCTGGAGCTCCAGGGCGTGCAGCTGCCTCCTCTCTGACCTCCTCCTGAGAGGGCAGTCAGGAGCACATCCCTCTGCTTTGTGGCACCTCCAACACCGGCTCCTCCTGTTGGTCGGTTTTGGGAGCAGCTCGTGCGATCCAGATGTTGTTCCCAGGCAACGGGAGCACGTAAATTTCCCTCATGACCCCCTTTCCCGGGAAATGGACTCCTTTGGGGACGACACGGGCCCCCTGGTCACAGGACCTCCGCTCAAGCAGTCGTCAGATTGGTTGCCCGTAGCAACGGCTTTCCCCACTTCTGGTTTTGCATCCTCCTGCACACAAACAGTCCTTGTTAACCCCAGACTGCCAAAATCCCCATCTTCAGTTTGGGGTTTGTCTCTTGTGTCTTGCACAGACAGATCACAGTACTCACCCTCTGGGGTCGCCAGTTAGATTGGGCGCCAGGACATCTGCCCACTGCTCTGGAGGTAGCCTCTCGCTTACTGCCACCCACTCAAACGCAGCGAGGAAGACCTCCCCCATCTTCCCCCTGCTGTCATCTTCCACAAATTTCCCCTGTACAGCACGCCGGGCTCTCACACATCTTGTGCAGTCTCCCTTGGTGACACAGCCTCTCTCTCAGTCTTCAGCTTTTGGGCCGGAGCCTTTATTATCCTCCCGCATGGTGGGAAATCAGCTGCTCAGACTCCTTCATGGACTGCTTCAGCTGGGCAAGGAGTTCCTCCTATGGGCCAAACAAAAAAATTTCACCAACAGCAACAGACTCTCTTTAAGCAGCACCAAATTTAGGCTTCTGGCCCTTTAAATCTCGCTGTGGCAAGATGTCACCTGCACCACTTCAGGTACAACTTTGTGCCAATTATGCCCACGGCATCCTCCACCATATGTAAAACCTCACATGCCTTCGGCCGCCATCTTGGCTCGGCCCGGGGGTCATTCAGCTCGCAGGATCGCCGTCCTTGGTAAGACAGTTGGCACTCTGACTCCGGTCTTCCGTTTCAATCTTGGCCTCAGCCAGATTTATTGAGGCACAGACATTACAAGCAGGCAACAAAACAAACAAAATTTAAAATTCGCCGTCTGGCCACTAACTACACATTATACAGAGTCCCTCCTCACATGTGAACAGGACCTAATGTCCAGTCTCACCCAAAACACTTTGTCCCAGTCTCCGCGGGGTCCCAGCTTCTTCCAAGCCTCTGGGGGGCCAGAGCCTCTGTCTCCAGCTCCAGTGCTGCTCCAGGTTCTGGCAGCAACCACGCCCCCTGATCACCTGGACAGACAGGCTTTTTATATGCCTGGTAAATCCTGGAACCGAACCTGGCCTGGAACGTGGGGACGGCCTCCCACCCAACGCTGTTGCCGTCCCGGGAAAGGCAACCCATCAAAAGCCGCATAGCAGCCATACAGTTACACATGTCCAGAAACCTAGGGTTTACTGACGCCAAAGGGTTTTGCCTTCCCCCACCGAATCCAGGATTTCGGTGGCACGTCAGCACAGATCCCCAACTGTTCGCCACAAAGTGGACAAATCCTGCACCGCCTTGAGTGTCGGCCACTATTAAATATATATATATAATTTTATTATAAAATATATATATATAATATATATATATATAACATATATATCAGAAGCACTCTTTAAGCACTAAAAAACAAGCATTTCTGCTACTTTGGAATATATAATGTACATTTTTGATCAAAACTAACTGTCCACCTCCCACGACAAGATGAGCTCAATTCAGGTGGGAACCTACGCTATATGTTACCTCTCTTGATGTCTGTTCAGACCTCCACATTTCAGGGAGAGAAGATTCCAGCTATAAACTGATCTGATTAAGAAACCTGTGGGGCCAGCCACTTCCCCATGCAAACAGTCCAAAAACAAAATATGGTCAGCACATCCATTTTGAAAAACAAATTTATTGGTGCACGCGGGTGTGGCAGACAAAAGCACTGCAAACACAACACAATAGCAGCAGCACTCTATAAGCACTAAAAAACAGTCAAAGGAGACCTAGGAATTTTTTGAAAAAAACATTTCTGCTACTTTGGAGTTTATGAAAATTTTGAGGTTCTTAGTGTACATTTTTGATTCAAACTTTAAATGCCCACCTATAAATATATATAAATAATATATATACACACACACAGTTGAAACCAGAAGTTTACATACACTATATAAAAAGACACATATGCATGTTTTTTCTCATATCTGACATAAAATCAGAAAAAACCTTATTCGGTTTAGGTCAATTGGGAAACCCCCAACATTTTTTATTTGCCAAATGCCAGAATAATGAGAGAGAGAAAACGTTTAACCCTTAAGGACCCACCGTTTTGACCTTCCGAACAAGCCCTTTTTTTGAAAATTGACGTGCAATTATGTGAAAATAACTTTTTGACACTTTTACCATTCATGTGATTCAGAGTTTGTTTTTTCCCTCGTGACACATGTGTTAAAAAGTTAGTAAGGAAATTTTTATCCATAAATCCTTGTTTTTTTGTAAAAAAAAATTCAAAATTTCATGAAATTTGGAAAAATTTGGGGGATTTGAAAGTTGAAAAAATTTCTGCGTGCAAGACAGATAATTATTCCCCCACAAAATAATTTAATAGCATCACCATAGTCCACTATAGGTTTGGGGATGTTTTTTTTAAATGTTTTTTTTTCTTTTTTATGAATTGGGGCTTAAAAATTTTAGTAGCAATTTCTCAAATTTCAAAAAAATTTCAATATACATTTTTTTAGGGACCCACCCAGTTCGAGTGGTTTTTAGGGCCGCATGTAGTACCCCCATAAAAGGACCCATCTGAGAAATAGACCCCTTAACGTATTTACAAACATTTAGGAAGTTTGTAACCCTCAATATTTCACAAAAATTTAAAAGCAAAGGGAGGTAAAATTTCAAAATTTCATTTTTTTTGCAATTTTCAATTTTATCCTTATTCATGGAAACGGTAAATGTGACTAGAAAATGCAACTTAATATCAATTCCCCCAGGTCTGCCATTTTTAGAGATATCCCATATGGGGCCCTAGTGCTTTTATTTGGCTCACCCATAAGCCCCAGAATAGGAGGAGCCCCTACACTCGGGGGTCTCATTTTCAATCTTTTATTTAGGGCCATTTCGGGTTTGGGGGACACCCTAAATGCTAAAACTTAATAAACACCCCAAAATAACCGCAATTGGAAAACCCTACACCCCCTTAATGAATATACCCGGGGGGTGCATTGAGTATTAGCCCCCCACAGGGTTCAAAAATTTTTTTTGCATAAGGCGTGAAAATTAAAAAAAATTTTTTTTTCTAATCTGCAATTTTAGTTTAAAAATTTTCATATAACAAGGAACCCGGGAAAAAAGAACCCAAAACTTTGTTAAGCATTTTCTTCCAAGTTCGGCAATCCCCTACATGTGGGTGTAAACCTTTTTTGGGCGCAGGGCAGGGGTATAAGGGAGGGAGGCTTTTTGGTTTTTGGAACGTAATTTGGTAGGCCTTTCGTTTTTGCAAAGCCCCAAATAGCAGAACGGCGAAACCTTCCAAAAGTCGCCCTTTTTGGGTTCAACACCCACGGGGATCTCTCTAGGGGTGTATTGCATTTTGGAGCACGGGTTTTATAGTTTTTTTTTTTGCAGGGGGGCAATAAAAGGGGGGGGAAAAAAAAAAAGCAGTTCGGTCATTGTTTTTGATTTTTCATTTTACACATTCGCCTGCAGTTAAATGAGTAAATAACTTTACTAGGGGGTCGGTAAAATTTTAAATGATATAGATTTTAAATAGTTTTTCTGTTTTTTTACTTTTACACAGTAAAAAAACTTTTAAAAAAAAATTGCGTTTTTATGTTGTCCTTTTAAACCCATAACTTTTTTATTTTGCTGTGTGCAGAGCTGTGTAGGCTTGTTTTTTGCGGGATGAGTTGAATTTTTTATTGGTACCTTTATGGGGTGCATATGATGCTTTTTTGAACAAAATACAAAATCTGGAAGTTTTTTTTTAATTTTTTATAGCGGTCCTGTACGGTATATTGAATGGTAGCTTTACTCGGGCAGGTAAATACATTACACCGAACCCAATTTTAATTTTTTTTTATGTTTTAAATGTTTTTTTACAAAAAAACACTTTTTTTTAAAACCAGGAAAATACGTTTTTTTGCATCCCATAGTTGAGAGCCAAACTTTAAATTTTTCTGTGCTTGGGGCTGTGTAGGGGCTTGTTTTTTCGGGTGAGTTACGATTTTATTTTACATTTTTTTGGGGGGGCAAGGCTTTTGATCGCTTTTAAATCCATTTTTTTTTGGGGGCCAGGGGGAAAAAAAACTGCAATCCTAGTGTGTTTTTTATTTTTTTTTTTTAAAAGGGCTCACCGTGAAATATCTGTATAAGTTGTTTTCCTTGGGGGCTACGATTTTGGCGATCCCAATTTTTTTGTTTTTTTTTTTTGTAAACACTTTAAAAAAAAAAAAAGAAAAGGTTTTTGTGTTAAAACAAAATTTAGCATCGCTATCCCTTTTGAAGCTATACATTTTTTTTTTTTCCGATACAGATTGTATAAGGCTTTTTTTTGCGGGGTGGATGAGTTTTAAATTTGGTACAACTTTGGCGTTTTTAAGTTTTTGACGCTTTTTATTCCTTTTAGTGGGCCGGGAGAACAATAATCTTAATTCTGTGATTGTTTTGTTTTTTTTACGGGTTAAAACCCTACGGGTTAAATTTAAAAAGACAAATTTTTTAGGGGTCTTACGCCGCGGCGATACCAAATAGGGTACTTTATTTTTTTTGATTTTTTTTGGGGCATTGGGGTAAAAGGGGAAAAAGGGGGGGTACGATTTTATTTTATTTTTTGTGTTTGTTTAATTTTTTCACTTTTTTTTTTTTTTTTTTTTCACACATTTTTTTTTACTTTTCCCCCTAGGGGGTTTGAATGGGGGTCTTAACTCTCTCAATAGGGAAAATTTCATGCTTGTTGCTTGACTGGTTCCTATGACAACTTCAGTCACGATGCGGGGCCCTGCCCCAGGCACGGCCGGGATCGTGACGTCCAGACCCAACCCCGGGAAGGCATTCCTGCCTTCCGGTGTCTGTAGGAAAGGCGGAGCTCAAAGGATCGGCCCCCATCCGTGCCTGCTGCCGCCCCCACAGAGGCAGAGGAGCGATTCCCCCCCGGTCTCCTTATTTTGCGACCCGTTTGTCGGATAATTAAGGGGTTAACCGCCCCCTCCCGGGCGATCCCCGGGGCGGGGCCGACCTGGGGATGTCACTGTAATATACAGCTACACCCCGCGCCGATCGGCGCAACTCTAAAGCAGGACGCCAGGTGCTTTAAAAACCCCCAAACCCGGCGTATGGTGTTAAGGTCGTTAAGGGGTAAAGCATTTTATTACTTTCGCAAAGCAAAAGCTTATATGCATGGATTACTATGCCTTTAAACAATTGGGACAGCCCCATATGACGATGAGTATCTTTGGAAGCCTCTGGTTTTTTGGTTTAACATATGAGTTTAAATTTGAGAGACCCTGTGGGTGAGTTTAAAATTTATACCGAAAACACTGTTCTGTGTGTAACAAATGGGGGAAAGTCTACAGAAAATTTTCAAGAATCAGGAAGAGAATTGTTGCTTGCACAAGTCTGGTCATCCTTGGGTACAATTTTCCCAAAAACCGAAGGTGCCTCATTACTGTAAAAAAAAATTATCACAAGACAACAAGAGGAACCCCCATACACGTCAGGAAAGGGGACAATTCTGTGTTTAGAGATGAAAGTACTTTGGTCTGACATGTGCATATCAACCCAAGAACAAATGCAAAAGACCTTATGAGGATGTTGGCATTACTCCAAAAGAAACACATAAATGCCAGATTAATGTTTGCAAATAGACACGGGAACAAAGACCTACATTTTTGGAGACATGTCGGGTGGTCTGTGAAAACAAAAATTTAACCTTGGCCCATAATGACTATCTTTCTTTGGGAAAAAAAAGGGAGACGCTTAAAACCCCAAGAACACCTCCAACTGTGAAACACAGGGGGGTAGCATATGTTGTAGGTTGTTTTTGCGAAAAGGGGATGGGCACTTCAAAAAAAAAGATGGTTATGGGGAAAGATGTTTAGAGCAATACGAAGAACATTCAAGACATCGCCGGGGAAGTTAAAAGCTTGGGTGAAAAATGGGTCTTCCCAAAGGGACAAAAACCCCCAACATGCTAAAAGTCCCCAAAAGGAAAAACCAAGTCAATTTTTGGAGTGGCCATCAAAAGACCTGATCTCGTCCTAAAAACGGGGGCAAAGCTGAAAAGGCAGGTGAAGCAAGAAGCAAAAACGGCTCTTTACCCCTTTTTCTGTCAGGGGGAATGATCAAAATTCCCTCCCAAACTTTTGGGAGAACTTGTGGAAGGTACCCAAAAACTTTGACCCAAAGTCATACATTTTAAAGGGGAAATGCCCAAATACAATGAAATGTATGAAAACTTTTATTTTGCAGAAAGTAAAAAAATCCCTTTTAAAAAAGTTCATTTCCATATTTTTCGGAATTTGGCAAAAATTTTTAAAATTTTTGGTTCCTAATTGACCTAAAACGGGAAAGGTTTTATCCTTTTTATGTGAATGAGAAAAAACATGCTACTCTCGAGATAGAGATTTCTGTTTTGTTTGGAATCCATAAAAAAGTCATTCTTTTAAAGGACGGTGCTGCTAGATTCTGTTTAGATAAGCCACAGTAAACCAACATTAGTCTGCTCAGCCATTCAGGAATTTACTTCAAGCAAGGGAAAAGGAAAAAAATTGTATATTTATTTAAAAAACCAGGTTCCAAAAAAAACAAAAAAAATAATATGACAAAAATTGAAAAAAAAAAAAAAAAGTTTTCCAAGAATTGGTTAACAAAAAAATCCCTTCTCGCGGAAGGGTTCTTATTTTTAGATATTCGCCACAGAACCTTCCTCCGTGTGTTTGAAAAATCCACCATAAGCTTTGTTCTTATATTTTTCTTTATACAATGGCCTTTTTTGCCACTCTTATAAAGCCCACTATGTGGAAAATTTAGGAAGACGCCTAAAAACCCCAGTGGTGAAGTTTTTTGGGGTTAAATTTTGGTTTGGGGGGGGGGTTTTCTCCCCAGGTGTGCTTTTGCCTTTTCTTTCCTTTTGTTATTTTGAATTTAGGGGTGGTCAATGGATGTTTGGGTTTATAATATTTTCTTACGTGGCCCTGATTAAACTTCAAAACGTCTTAACCAGTGAATATCGTATTCGGCACTCTGTGGTTGTGCAATACTAATAGGTGTCACGTGGAAGGAAGCTGCAGCCCAAAATATAGAAGGGGAAATATCCCTGCATAAAAATGTTTTGCGATTAGGAAATCTTTTTATTTTACATTTTACACACAAGAATAGAGGGGGTGACCAAATATACAAATTTTTGGCCAACCAGGACCCCATACATGAAGTCCCTAACAATAGCAAATCTAGTAAATCAATATGGAAACAATAGAAGTTTCAAGGGAAAAGCTTTTTAAATGAAAAAAAAAAATGGCACAGGTGTAACCCCAAAGGGAATGTGCTGAAAAAGGATCCTCAAACTGCGGTCTCCACGTTGGGAAACCAACTCCCATCATGCATTTTTAAGATCTAAACAGTGGAAAGATGGGATTGTAGTTTCCCCCCAGGCTGGAGGGCCCAGTTTTTGGGGGATGCCCCGTGATAGAGCAGGTTTAGGCCTGGTTTGGGCCGAAACTTTATATTTCTGGCAGGGACGCGCCAGGCAGATTCATTTGGGGCACAGCCCGAATAAACTCCCGGGCCCCGAATCTCGGGCTCCAGGCCGCGGCCGTGGGCCTGGAGCGTCCTTGGGGGGGGGCCCGCCCGATTTTCTCGGATGCGGGGCCCCTTTTTCCAGCGGCCGCGCGTCAGGCCCGGGGGGGGGAAGGGAAGGATCTTTTCCCGTCCTGTTTCCCCCTTTTAGTAGGGCGCTTGGAAAAGCGCTGTACATACACCTCAGCGTCCAGGGGGGTGCACGGGGCCGCTTTCATAAACCCCCTGCGACCCCTGGGTCTTGAACCCGGCAGCTTCCCGGTGAGGGGGGTTCCCGGGCCCCCCGCGAGACGGCGTAAGTAGCGTGATGACATCACGCGTTACCCCGGCCCTAAAGCTGAAGGACCTGGACGAAAGGTTGTGCTGGGGGGATAGGATTTTTTATTTTATTTTTTTTGGGTTTAAGGGGGGCTATTACTGGCTAGGGGGGGGGCATATGTGGCTAAGGGGGCAATCACTAGTTTCGGGGGGGCATATGTGGAAAAGGGGGGTTTTCCCACTGGCTACAGGGGCATATGTGGTTTAAGGGGGTTGGCTTATTTACGGGTTTTCAGGGGGCATTTAAGGGCTAGAGAGGGGCATTTAAATAGCTACAGAGGGGCAAAACACTGGGCTACGAGGGGATATCACTACTCCAGGGGGGCCCTTTTCAGGGCTACGGGGGGCATATACACCCAAAAGGGGGGCAATAGGTAAAACTTAACCCCAAAGGGGGGGCCGAAAAGTAAAAAGGAAAACCTGGCTAGGGGGGGCAAATTTAACCGGGTTTTGGGGGGCGGCTATTTGGGGAAAAGGGGGGCAAAACCTGGTACAGGGGGAAATACCGGGCAAAGGGGGGAAAAATTTCACCTCCCAAGGGGGGTTTTTATTACCTTTTGGGGGAAATATAGAGGGGGTTTTGTATGGGAATAGGAAATTGTAAAAAAAAATTGCTGATAAAATGAGGAGTCTAAGATGTTTTTTTTTAAAATTTTTTTCAGTGAAGATTTGGTGGAGGGTTTGAATATCGGGTCTGGGAAAGATGGAGAAGGAGTAATAGAATTTTCAGTGGGTCTCTTTTAAGTCCCCAAATTGTAACTGCAGGTAATCACTTTATTTCTCCGGACCACTACAAAAGTTTTTTCTTTTAAAAATACCCCGAAAGTTCACAATAAAGACGAAAAAAAATTTCCGGGTGAACCAGCCCTACGGAAAAAAAAAGGGCCCCCGACCCCCGGGAAATTTTTTGGGACCTAGCAACCCCAGTTTCGGAAAAATTTCTATTTTGGTGTTTGAATGTGAAAAAAAAAAAAAAATTCAAATTTGCAGAAAACTTTCTCTTGTTGGTTTGGGAGCCCTTGGTCTTTATAAAAACTGAGTGTCTTTTGATTGTACACAGGGGACCATTATCTAACTCAATGTGTGACTAATAAAGTTATAGCAAAGGAGGTGAATACATATGCACGGACAGCAATTCCCTTTTATTTTTTCATTAAACAATTTTTTCCATTCAAATTTCTTTTAAAAAAATTAAAAACCAATTTTTTTTTACAGGTGTAATGCTTTAAAAACCCTTGGGAAAAAACCCCCAAAAGGGGTTTTTAAAAAAATTTTAGAAGGGACGTAATGAAGCAGAAAATTTTGGCCCGGGTTTTACACTTTTTTTATGCGTTTTTGAGGGTTAGAGTTTAACCCTTTGAAATTTCAATGGCCTGTGTAAAAGACCATTGTAAACTTATGATGCTGTACTGTCTGGGGGCAGCAAAAGAGGCCTGCAAAGTCTCTGTTGGAGGCCACATACAGCGCGTTCTTCTGTATATAGGGTTTGGGTGGAAAAATAATTTAAAAAAACAGTTTAATTTTGCATTTTAAACCCTTTCCTTTCTTAAAAGGGGGAGGGACTTGCATGATTGGCTTGATTTTTTTAAATAAAGCCAATCAAAAAAATCCCTGTTTTCCCCCGCTGCCCCAAACACCCTCCCCTGTTCTACTTTGAATAGT
>JAODAL010078787.1:0-12795 GCA_025379985.1 Phyllomedusa bahiana | reverse complement strand
AGCACTTGGACAATTGTGAAGAACAAATGTCTGTTAGAAACAACATTTTTTTATAATAGGACCTGTAGTATAGCTGCATTTCAAAGCAAAATGACCCCAAAAAATTCAAAGCATGACCTGGAGCCACTTTGGACAATTGTGAAGAACAAATGTCTGTAAGACACAAATTTTTTTTATAATAGGACCTGTAGTATTGCAGTATCTCACAGCTACATGACCCCAAAAAATTATAAATATGACTTCTCAGCCACTATTAAAAATTGTGAGGGAGAAATGCCACTTAGAAACCACATTTCTGTTCCAAAGGACCATGATTATTGCTGTATCTCACAGCTACATGACCCCAAAAAATTATAAATATGACTTCTCAGCCACTATTAAAAATTGTGAGGGAGAAATGCCACTTAAAAGCCACATTTCTGTTCCAAAGGACCATAATTATAGCTGTATCTCACAGCAACATGACCTCAAAACCATTGACAATGCGAAAACTTCTTAAGATAAAGTGAGTAAATGGAATACGGTGTTGTCATGAAACCTTGCTGTCTTTTACAGTCTCCTCACAGCAAAACCAGCAAAATGAACTGTTGGGAAAAGAGAATAAAAATTGCAGTAAGAAATGATCATTTTAAAAAACATTTTTCAAGAGGACCATTTCTGTTTGAAGAGGAATGTGAAGTAGACCGGCAACTAATCGGTGACCTCGGCAATTGGGGCCACAACATCATCAGAGATCCATGCCTGATTCATCTTGATGAAAGTCAAACGATCCACATTATCTGTGGAAAGCCGGATGCGTTTGTCTGTAATGACTCCTCCAGCTGTGCTGAAGGTCCGCTCAGATATGACGCTGGCTGTTGGGCAGGACAACACCTCTATGGCGTGACGAGCCAGCTCGGGCCATTCGTCCATTTTGGATACCCAGAAGTCTATTGGGTCCGGAACACATACAAAAACATCGGTGTTGAGACGCAGATAGTCGTGCACCATGATCTTAAGCTGATCTCTGTGTGTTGGATGTGTGCCCTGCATTGCATGCGTTGGTGAGGTGGTAAACAAAGATTGCCAGAGGTCACCCATTAGGCTTCTGCCACCTTGCCTGCTGCTGCCGCTACTGCTGTCACGTCGCTGATGTTGTTCCACCGTGACATTTGGGGAACGTGAAGCAGACGCAACAGATGTCTCCAGTTGATCAATCAGCAAGGTCTCCATTTCCTGCATTTTACTCTCTATTTGGGTGGGTGGAAGGAAAGTGCTGAGTTTTGTTTTGTACCGGGGATCCAGGAGGGTGGCCACCCAGTAACTGTTGTTCATTTTGATGGCCTTAATGCGAGGATCATGTTGGAGGAAATGGAGCATCCAAGCACTCATGTGAGAGATGGAGCCTTGATTTCCCAAGCCTCTGGGTCGAGGGGCACTAGCAAACTGATCTTCCTCATCTTCCTCCTCCGCCTCAAATTCGCGCCAACCTCTTTCCAAGGCAGGGACGTCGGTAACATCGGTGTCTAGGAATACCTCCTCCTCCTCCTCCTCCGCTGCCTCCGGCACAGCTTCAACACAGCCCTGACTTGCCTGAGATGATGCACCCTGAGAGCTGATGCGCCACCTTGCACTAGCTCTGGACCCCGAACCACTGCCTAATGAAGACCGATGAAATTGTGAAACTGTCGGGCCTTGTGGATTTGACGGAGAGAAAGGCTCCGTGTCCGCATCTGTGTCCGTCTCCTCCTCCGTCGCTGGCGGGACCTGTTGTTTCAGAGTGTCCAACGATCGTTCCAGAACTAAGATCACCACAATGCTCATGCTGACAAGGGCATTGTCCGCACTGACCATTTTGGTGGCTTCTTCAAAACTGGCAAGGATGGTGCAGAGCTCTTTCACCTGCCTCCACTCTCGGTGGCTCAACACCCGAGGTCCGCACCGCTGCTTGTCAGGCCATGTGTCACTTCGTACTGCGTAATGGCATTGCGCTGCTGCCACAATCGCTGGAGCATGTGGAGGGTGGAATTCCAGCGTGTTGCCACGTCAACAATGAGACGGTTGACGGGGAGGCCGAGCTGACGCTGCAACGCAGCCAGGCGGGACGAAGCAGGGTGCGAACGGCGGAAGTGCGAACTTAGACTTCGAGCCTTCCTCAGCAGGCAGTCCAGACCGGGTAGCTCTTTAGAAATTTCTGGACGACAAGGTTCATGACATGTGCCAGGCAAGGGATGTGCTCCAGCCTACCGATCTTAAGGGCGGCCAGCAGATTTCGCCCGTTATCGCACACCACCTTGCCTGGCACAAGGTTCTTGGCACCCAGCCAGCGCTCGGTCTCGTTGCGGAGAGCCGTCCACAGCTCCTGACCTGTGTGTGGACGGTCTCCAAGACAGATTAATTTCAACACGGCCTGGTTTCTCTGGGCACGTGATGCCACCAGAGGACCTTGGGGGAAAGAACCCTGCACCATCCCTGCGGTTTTGAAGAGCGTGCGCCGAGCCTGAGAGCCACCGTCACCCCCAGGACATCCACCCAGCTCACCCAGTGAGCTGTCACAGAGATATAGCGGCCTTGGCCGTGCTTACTAGTCCATGTGTCGGTGGTCAGATGGACTTTTCCGGCCACAGATGCAGACAACGCGCTTGAAATTTTAGATGACACGTGGCTGGCCAGGGCAGGGACGGCTTTTCTGGCAAAGAAATGCCTGCTCGGCATCTGGTATTGGGGGCAGGCAAGGGCCATGACGTGGCGGAACCCATCTGTGTCCACCAGACGGAAAGGCAACATTTCAAAGGCCAAAAGCCTGGCAACAGCCCGACTTTCAGCACTTTTGGCTTTGGGATGGTTTGGTAAAGTGTTTCCATCTGCTCCCAAACCATGGAAGAACAGAAGGCGCTGCTAGACTGGCCGCTGTATACGGTCGTGCAGGTCGTCAAACTGGCGAAGAGAAGGGGGAGGATGGTCTCCGGTGGGTGCTGGTGGTACTCGGGCGACCGTGGAGACTGAAGCGAGCTGAGCCCTGATCATGACTCGAGAGACATGGGCACTGAGGAACGCTTGTCGCGGCGGAGGAGGCGGAGACAAGAGGGTGTGACAGTGTTGGAGGCCCCTGCCGGCGGTCTGGCCTTTTTTTGGCCAAGTGTTGCCCCTATCATTTCAACTCCAGCATTCGCTTCATGTGTCTTGAGATGTTTGTGGTGGTTAAGCCACCTAAGGTGTCTTGCCTCTACTTTATGCGTTTACGGCAAAGGCGGCCATATGACATTGCGGGGTGATCCAGAGCTTGGTCAAAGAAGGGCCCAGCTGAGAGGTTCTGGACCTTTTTGACGCGATAACGAGGAGCGGGGTTTGTGCTGACCGTGGCTTGCGGAATCATATCAGCGGACTTCTGCGACCGCCCTCCCCTTTTGGAGGCGGACCCGTACTGACACTACCCCTTCGTCTTCCTCCTCTTCCAGTGATGAAGCCTCCGCAAGCAAATTCTGCTGCAAAGACCACGTTGGATCCGCAATGTCGTCATCATCATCATCAACACAGTGACTCGTCGTCCTGACATCTGCATCCGGGAGCTGCGGGCTACAAGCAAGGGGGACGCAAGGCGTTGCCACCGCCCGTGAATTTTTGCCGATTGACCGGCTTCCTTCTCCTCCTCTGATGGCCTAACTGGGCGTCAAGCAGAGAAAAAAACCCCCCTTTTTGGCCCTTTTGATTTTTTTAACATCCCTTCTACCCCAACCGCATTTTATCACAAAGGTCTCAGAAAATAGATTATCCACAGTGGGGGGTAAAAACGAGTTGACTTTTGGCTGCTTCATTTTGGGACGGATGCTGATGACGACATTTTGGCCGTGACTGGGGACGGGGAGTAAGACTGCTGGACGCAGGTTGCATTAACCCCGAAGACAGATTGGCGACCTGTTCGTTACTGAGATTCACAGGCCCTGCCCCACGATGACGGGCCTGAGGGCCCCGCAACTGATGACCGCTGGCAGCTTTGTCGCCAGCACTGGAAGGAGAAAACCTTCTCCTCCCTCTACCTCCAGTCCCCCCCCTCTTTGCTCGCTTACCACCTGAATTTCGCTCCATGTTCAAAATATACAAAATTTAGAAAGGGTTTTAAAAAGTTTTTTGGAAAACTCTTATTAAAAAAAGGCAAAACACAGCTTTTTCCAAAAACCCTCAAAACAAAACAAAAAAGCTGGTTCAAATAAACTGCAAAGTAATCTTTAAGTCAACAAAGTGGCCTCCCAAATGAAAAAAACGCGTATCGAAATGTATTCGGATAATAAAAGGTATTTTTTTGGGGACCTTCAATTACCTTTAACTACACAATTGCTGGGTTCAAATTTAAAAAGCAAGGTGGCTCATCAACAAATCGGACTGGGCAAAAGTGCAAAAAAAACGTATCTTAATGTATTCGGATAAAAAAAGGGATTTTTTTTCACCTTCAATTTACCTGTTGTAACTACACAATTGCTGGATTCAAAAAAACTGCAAGGGGGCTCATCAAAAATCTGGACTGGGCAAAAGTGCAAAAAAAACGTATCTTAAGTATTCGGGTAAAAAAAGTATTTTTTGGCACCTTCCCTTCACCTTGGTAACACAAATTTTTGTATTCAAATTTAACTGCAAGGTGGCCCTTTAACAAAACTGACTGGGCAAAAGTGCAAAAAAACACGAACTGTAATTATTCGGGTAATAAAAGTATTTTTTGGCACCTATCAATCCACCTTGGTGACTAAAAAAATTTCAGTATTCACATTTAAATGGAAGGTGCCTCAAAGAACAAACTGTATGCCCAAAGTAAAAAAAAAACATCTGAAATTTATTCGGAATTTCAAGGATTTTTGGGACCTTCAACCTGTGCTGACTTGCGGATTCTAATTTAAGTACAAGTGAAATAAAAAAAAAAGGGGGAATGGGCAAAATTGAAAATGAACCCTATCTAAATGTATACGATAATAAAAGGGGAGTTTGCACCTAACAAAGAACCTCATTACTAAAAAGTTGATCCTAAATTTAGGCTGCCCAATTCCAGGAAATATTTCAAATAGAAAACTTTTAAATAAAAAAGCTTTTTGCAATGCCCCACCAAAAACTTGGTGAACTTTATCCCAAAACTTTATAGAGCTTGTCTTTTAAACCCGCGGGCCCCCCCCCCCCCCCTAAGCTCCCCCCGGACTTTACAGCATAGATGCTCCTTTAAAATCCTCCCTACTATAAAAATCTTCCCAAAACTCTAATCTAACAAAATTGTAAATCCACAGCAATAGTAGATTTTTCTTTTTGGAAAAATAAAATTTCGCTGAGCTTTTTGGACACAAGCAGAGCGCACGTCCTTCGCTAGAGACGCTGGGGGACACTGAGGGTGAACAGAACCCCGTTCTATGTAAAACAAGGGCGGTTTATTTTCCAGCCCAAACGCAACCATACACATCCCCCTCATACGTCGCACACACACCACCTTGCTCAAAATTCTGTAACTGATTTGCTGGGTGCCAAAATACAGGAAGCGCCGAAAATGGCGCGATCTTAAAGATGATCACAATTTTAACCAAATTATCGCATATCTAAAAAATCCGACACCATAAAAAATTTTTTCAACTTTTTCGATAATAATCGCTCACACAGTCACCATAAATGACAAAAGAGCTTTACTCAGCAGGGCAATACATTTCAGGATACCAAATTTGTATATTTTTTTCAGTTTTTACTGCTTTTAAACCAAAAAAAACATTTTATTCAAAAAAGAAAACAGTTTTTGCATCGCCTATCTGAAGCCCCAAAATTTTTTATTTTTCTGTGTACGAGCTAGTAGGGACTTGTTTTTGCGGATGTGTTGACGTTTTTATTTGGTTTAAATTTTTTGGGGACAAAACTTTTTTATCATTTAAATCTTTTTTTGGAAGGCAAGGTGAAGAAAATACTGCAATCCTAGGAGTGTTTTTTATTTTTATTTTTCACACGCTCACTGTGCAGTATCCATGACAAGTTAGCTTTACTCTGTGGGTAGATACGATTACGGCGATACCCAATTTAAACTGTGTGCAGAATTATTAGGCAAAAGAGTATGTTGATCACATCATTCTTTTTATACATGTTGTCCTACTCCAAGCTGTATAGGCTTGAAAGCCAACTACCAATTAAGTAAATCAGGTGATGAGCATCTCTGTAATGAGGAGGGGTGTGGTCTAATGACATCAATACCCTATATTAGGTGTGCTTAATTATCAGGCAACTTCCTTTCCTTTGGCAAAATGAGTCAGAAGTGAGATTTGACTTACTCTGAAAAGTCAAGAATTGTGGGATGTCTTGCAGAGGGATGCAGCAGTCTTGAAATTGCCAAACTTTTGAAGCGTGATCACTGAACAATCAAGCGTTTCATGGCAAATAGCCAACAGGGTCGCAAGAAGGGTATTGAAAAAAAAGGCGCAAAATAACTGCCCATGAATTGAGGAAAATCAAGCGTGAAGTTGCCAAGATGCCATTAGCCACCAGTTTTGCCATATTTCAGAGCTGCAACGTTACTGGAGTATCAAAAAGCACAAGGTGTGCGATACTCAGGAACATGGCCAAGGAAAGGAAGGCTGAAAAATCACCACCTTTGAACAAGAAACATAAGATAAAACGTCAAGACTGGGGCAAGAAACATCTTAAGACTGATTTTTCTAAGGTTTTATTGATTGATGAAATGAGAGTGACTCTTGATGGGCCAGATGGATGGGCCCGAGGCTGGATCAGTGAAGGGCAGAGGTTGCACTCTGACTCAGACGCCAGCAAGGAAGGTGGAGGTGGGGTACTGGTATGGGCTGGTATCATCAAAGATGAACTTGTGGGACTTTTCGGGTTGAGGATGGAGTGAGGCTCAACTCCCAGACCTGCTGCGAGTTTCTGGAAGACACCTTCTTCAAGCAGTGGTACAGGAAGAAGTCAGTATCGTTCAAGAAAAACATGACTTTCATGTAGGACAATGCTCCATCACATGCATCCAAATACTCCACAGCGTGGCTGGCCAGTAAAGGTCTAAAAGAAGAAAAAATAATGACATGGCCCCCTTGTTCACCTGATCTGAACCCCATAGAGAACCTGTGGTCCCTCATAAAATGTGAGATCTACAGGGAGGGAAAAACGGTACACCTCTCTGAACAGTGTCTGGGAGGCTGTGGTGGCTGCTGCACGCAATGTCGATCGTAAACAGATCAAGCAACTGACAGAATCTATGGATGGAAGGCTTTTGAGTGTCATCGTAAATAAAGGTGGCTATATTGATCACTGATTTGCTTTTGGTTTTGATTTTGAATGTCAGAAATGTTTATTTCTAAATTGTCTGTTGTTATATTGGTTTACTTGGTGAAAATGATTATAGATTTGGTTTTTATTAAGTTGCCTAATAATTCTTCACAGTAATAGTTACCTGCACAAACAGATATCCTCCTAAGATAGCCAAATCTAAAAAAAACAACCACTCCAAGTTGCAAAAATATTAAGCTTTTGGGTTGATTGAGAACATAGTTGTTGTTCAATAATAAAAAGAATCCTCTCAAATACAACTTGCCTAATAATTCTGCACACACTGTATATAGTTTTTATTTTGAAGCACTTAAAAAAAATGTGTTTTTATTGTGTAAAACTATTTTTATGCATCGCTGTCTTCTGAGAGTCATAACTTTTTTATTTTTCTGTATACAAAGACGTATAAGAACTTTTTTTTCGGGATGAACTGACGTTTTAATTGGTACAAATTTACCGTTTATATGAGTTTTTGATCGCTTTTTATTCCATTTTATGTGCTGTGGGATGAACAAAAATCGCAATTCTTTGAATGTTTTTTAATTTTTTTTTTAACAGCCTACGGGTTAATTAATATGACATATTTATAGGACAGTCATTACGCACGCGCCGATACCAAATATGGATACTTTATTTATTTTTTATTTTTTTGGGGCGTTTGGCGTCTGTAAAGGGGAAAATGTCGATGTACGTGTTTTTATTTTATTTTTTGTTTTTGTTTTTTACTTTTTTTCACTTTTTTTTTTACTTTTTTACACTTTTTATTTTTTACTTTTCCACATAGGGGATTTATAACAGCAGACTTCAGATCTTCTGAAGATTGCTTTTAGAAGGCAGGCCAGTACACAGTATTACTACTGTGTACTGGTCGCCATGACAACTGCAGTCAAGATGCCCACAATGCATTGTGGGCCGCGTGACGTCACAGACGGCTCCGGGCAGTGATCTTCAGTTCCTGGAGCCGGCTGGTAGGAGATCGTTGCTGCACTCTCGTGCAGCAGCGCTACTAAAGCAGGCAGGAGGAGCTCCCTCCTCCTGCCTGCGACTTAGCTCTGACAATCTTAATTGATCGTCGGAGTTAAGGGGGTAACACCCGCGACTGGAGCTCACTCCCGCTGTGGGTGATGCGGCATGTGGCCAACGGTAATATACCGCTGGTCAGATGCTGCGATCATGTGGGGTTCGCCCACAAGCCTGCACGATCGCCAGGACAGGACGTATGCATACATCCATTTGCGGGAAGTCACTTCCCGCTAGGACGTATGCATACGTCCCATGTCAGGAAGGGGTTAAGATTGGTGAGTGTCCAGCACTTGGTATCCCGCCACTTAGTAAAGAGAAGTGGTGTGTATGCCAAACTTCAGTACCTGCTGCCAAAATTTCCGACAAAATTTGTTTAGGTCCGAATTACTTTGGGAGGAATCGCGTTAAAAAACAGCTATTTCCAGGCTGCACAGAGCTTGTAGGGTGCTGTAGAACATTGTGCCATGCTTAAATTTGCAGAGGGAGCTTGGTTTGGTCTTCATACAATGTTGTGTTTTAGTATGACACGCATATGACTGCCGGCGCTCTTATCGCTTCACTATAAAATTCCCTGGGCGCTTAAGAGGGCAAAACTGACCAAAAAACTGAAGCGGGAATGTAGCCTGATAAAGTCATGGCAGCGACAGCTGGAAAAAAACAAGCTGAGGGCTCAGGTGGCAACATCAGTAGGCCACAGAGTGCAACAGTGACAGAGTGTGGAGGTGACGGCAGCAGCCACAGCAGGATGAGGTCAGACAGTGGCACAATGACATTCTGGAGGTGGCAAAAACAGGAGTAGGCCACAGAGTGGCACAATGACACAGTGTGGAGGGCACGGCAGCAGCCACAGCAGCAGCATGAGGTCAGACAGTGGCAAAATGACAGAGTGTGGAGGTCACGGCAGCAGCCACAGCAGCAGCATGAGGTCAGACAGTGGCACAATGACAAATTCTGGAGGTGGCAAAACAGTAGTAGGCCACAGCGTGGCACAATGGCAGAGAGTGGAGGTCACGGCTGCAGCAGCATGAGGTCAGAAAGTGGCACAATGACATTCTGGAGGTGTCAAAACCAGGAAATGATGGCAAAGAGAAACAGCTCCCTTCTGCAGAGGTGGTGGAGCCTTGACTGGCTGCAATGGCCGCTGCTGCTGTTGCGGCGGCGGCAGGATGGACCACCACATCTGAGCCACGGTTCTCCCAGGCCACCGGATGGTGACGCGGCATATGTTGACGCAGGGCCGTTGTGCCAACGTTAGCTCCCTGGCCACTCTTCACTTTCTGCCCACAGATTCTACATATACCCATATTCGGCTCCTCCGGTGTCTTAGCAAAGAACTGCCACACCTCCGAGTATCTGATTTTACCGTCAACGCTCCGCACTGAGTGACTACTGCTGCCGCTGCCTCATTGAGCCCCTGTGCCGCTACTTTCTTGGACCTGCGAAGCAGGTTTTCTACCCCGTGGCCACTTGGCTCCCGACCTCACACTGCTGCTACCCTGCTGACTCACGGCCGCACAACCCACTTGCTGACTGCGCCGCTGCCTGACGCGCAAGCTGACGCCCTTTTCTCCTGACGATGATGAAGCCCTTGCTTCACCCGGCTCCCAAGTGCGGTTGGCTACATCATTATCGATTTGTGTTTCATCGTCACTGCTGTCCTCATCACCGGTCTTGGTATGCAGAGGCTGACCGCTCACAACATGACCTCCCATGCCACTCTCCACATCTATACTTTGCCCCCTACTGCAAGAAGCAGGGGATAATGGCCCCATTTCTTCGCTGCCAAGTAGCTGCTGACTGTCCTCCTCATCCTCGCTGTATAGTGGCACTGAGCCCAGACCACATAGTAGATCTCTGGCTGAGGGAACCGGATGGGACAGTGGCGGGTTGAGCTCAGGTGAGGGCCACTGACCCGCTCCCGGGCCATGCCAACTAAGGGTTGTGTCTGATGTTCCCACCGACTCTTGGCTGGGGTTGTCAGATGTCATCTGGGAGGAAGTGGATGACCTAGTCAACCAATCAAAAACCATTGCGTTGCTGAACAACACACGGCCGCTAGATGACAGCGGCAGTTATGGCCTCACCGAGTGACCCCTGCTGCGACGTCCCCTTGCTGTCGGCGACCTTTCTGCTCCAGGGTGTTTTTGCCACGCTACTCGAGGTGAAGAGCCTGCCCCATTCTGTCTGAATACTGTTTGTTCTTAAATGTACGACTCGTTTAATGAGTATCTGTATATGATAATCCACCCCGTATTTGACTCCCAAAAGAACCCCCAAAAAAAGCTTTGGGGAACCCCTTTGGTATAAAAATTTGGTCAAAAATGGGCAGGGAAAAAATTGACTTGTATGTGCCGTTTAAAAACACGTGTATTTTATGATGCTCAACTGTGCCTGCTAATCCTTGGATTATTTGCACACTGCTATCGCAGTAAGAACCTGCCAATCTCTTCTGACATCTGTTTGTTCTTAAGTGTACAGACTCGTTTAAGAGATATTTTATTACTGAATACACACCCTGATTTGACTCCAAATGAACCCATAAAAGCTGGGTAACCCTTGGATATAAATTGCGCTCACACAAATGGTGCAGAAATAATGACTTGTATGTGCCGTTTAAAAACACCGTGTATTTTACTGGAATATAAAAGTAAAATCAGCTAATTATCCTTCGGATATGAATTATGCTACAGAATTTTCTTCTTTGGCGGTGAAAAACAAAGCTTTCTTTTACTGAGTACAACTGCAGAAAAATACTTAGTTAACCCTTGGATGTAAATTGCGCAAAAGAAATGTGCTGCCAACAATTACCAGCTTTGTAGTGTGTTAAAACGGCGTGTATTTTACGGAACAAAACAACAGAAAAACTCGAAATTAACCTTCGGATATGAATTATGCTACAGGCAAAATTTCTTCTTTGGCGGTGAAAAACAACCTTTCTTGTACTGAATACAACTGTAGAAAATACTTAGTTAACCCCTGGATGTAAATTGCGCAAAAGAAATGTGCTGCCATCAATTACCAGCTTTGTAGCGTGTTAAAGCGGGGTGTATTTTACGGAACACAACAACAGAAAAAATCGTAATTAACCTTCGGATATGAATTATGCTACAGGCAAAATTTCTTCTTTGGCGGTGAAAAACAACCTTTCTTGTACTGAATACAACTAAGAAAAAACTTATTAACCTTGGATGTAAATTGCGAAAAAAGAAATGTGCTCCCCATCAATTACCGTTTGTAGCGTGTTAAAGCGGGGTGTTTTTTAAGGAAAACACAAAACAAAAAAAATTGAAATTAACCCTTCGGATTGAAAATGCTGGGGTAAATTTATTCTTTGGCGTTGAAAAACCTTTTTTCTTTTGGGACCACAACAGCAGAACAAGTTAAAAAAACCCCTGGATCTAATTTGCGAAAAAAAAGAGAAACCAAAAATTAAGTGGTGTTTGGATTGAAAAAAAAACGCTTTTTTTTTTATGAATACAACAGAAAACAGGCTTGATAACCCTTTGGATATTCGTTTGGTAAAAACTGAGCAGATGTTTAAAAATTTTTAAAGGGGCAACGCGGGGAAGGGGTAAAATGGAGTTACACCCGGCCGTGTCGGCATGCCCCTTTCAATGTCAAAAAAACCCCCAAGGTAAGGGACTTGGGAATGAAAGGCCAAACTTAAATTTTATTGTGACAGTTTAGATGTCAAAAATTTGTTTAACATGTGTAATTTTTAGTATGTTAAGCCTTTTTCCTGGGTGGGGCCGTTCTTGGGAGTGAATGAGCAGGGTGGGTGTCATTCCCATGACTCCACGGGGGTTTATTGGGTATAAAAGTCCCAGGAAGTGAAATGGTGGTTACAACCTGGCTACCTTCAAGCCTTGGGTGGACCCTGCGGAAAACCAGCAGGTGAACTTTGCAGACTGCAGTAAGCGCCTCGTTAGTTAAGCCCAGCGGGCGGGAGTTTTGTTTTTTGTTTGTGTTTGGCATGCCTTGCCTTGGTACTTTCTGTTTGCGCAAAAATAAAATCGAGCCTGTATTTTCCCCGGAATACGTCTTTCTCTGCCTGAAAACGTAATCAGATCCCGAGCCGCTAAGGTCACAATGGGGAGGAGTTTGGGAAAAAATTTGGGGGGAATTACCTTCTGGACAGAGGAAAAACATATTCCTGGGTGCAAGCGCTACGCACGGTCAGAGAGGCGGAAAAATGGATGAGTTGGTGAAGAAAAAACAAATTTAAGCCAACGCTAACCTCCACTGAGGGCGGCCACCCACAGAAAGCCAACGAAGGAAATAGGGCCCAAGCTGAGACGAAGCCTGCTAATTGAGACCCACCGGGCCACGGGTGAAAAGACAAAGCAGGTAAACCACATGCTGCAAACAGCTACAGACCCGGCTGCAAGGCCCAGAATTTTCCAACATCTCGGTTCACCCCCCCGCCAGTTGGTGAAAGGGTTTTCCCTGCGAAAAATTTCCGTGGATGACGCTCGAGGCTACCTGGGGACCTTTAAATGCGGA
>JAODAL010078786.1:0-12795 GCA_025379985.1 Phyllomedusa bahiana | reverse complement strand
TAGACACTTTTGTCCTAAATAACAAAAGGTGAGGTTTCCAAAAGGAGCTTTGCTTCTTTAAAAGGGGGCATAAATTTAAAAATGTGGCAAAATGATTGAACAGCATGAATATGGGGTAAATGTGTACATACAAAGGGATAGGGCCACACAGCAAGGAAAAACTGTCAAAAAGCCAGGGCATTTTGCCCTCTGCAGGATTGTTTTTTTGCCCCTTTTTTAGCAAAAACCCCGGGCCCAATCTTAGATTTTTGTCATCATCCCATACAATTGAATGTACGGGCCGATTGCGTTTAACTGTCGGGAAATAGACAGTTAAATGTAAAACTCTTGTGGAATTTGCAACATGTTGCATATTCAGCCAATTTTTAACACTTGGGTTAAAAAACCTTTTCAAAGATTTTTTCTTTTGCTGTCTACGAAGCACGGGTGTACGTCGGATTCCCCTCAGTTTTTTCTTCTGTGTAGACTTTACTTTGTCTTTCTTTTACTCAAGATTAGCAAATTTGTCACCTCATTTTGTAAAAACACAACAAAAATGCATCAAAACACACAGCAAATAAATAAAAAATTGCACTAACAATGTGCATATGAACAAGGCTTAAATATTTAATATTTTTCAAAGGGGAAAATTGATTAAAGTAGTTTTCTCACCATGCTGTTATACTGAGTTACAGGCAGCTTCAGATTCACACTGCCCAGTGAGACTGTGATTGGTTCTATAAGCTGTTTTTGCATTTTTTAGCCCCTCTAAAAACTAGCCACATTACATACATAAGATTTTAATATGTAGAAAAAAAATCCAAGGGGTCTAAACAAGTGCTTATCATAGGTAAACCTAATAAATCCAGTAAATCTAGTCTTGTTAGAGATAAAGACTCTGCTCTGTCCGACGATGGTGACATCACTCCCCCGTCTCTGTCAAATTGGGAAAGGGGAGATTGGCTGAAAATGTAAAGGGCAATTGAGTAAACCGAGAGAAATTACAGTGGGAAAAAAGTTTTTAGCACCAAAAATTTGCAAGTTCTCCCATTAGAAAAGATGAGAGAGGTCGAAAAGCCCATCATAGGGGACCTCAACTATGGAGACAAAATAGAAAACCTCCCAAAAAACACATTGTTTTGTTTGGAAAAAATTTATTTGCAAAATTTAGGTGGAAAATAAGTATTTGGTCCCTACAAACAAGCAAAATTTCTGGTTCTCCGACCTTAACTTTTTTTAAGGGCTCCTCGTCCTCCATCATTTTCCCGTAGTAATGGCACCTTTTGAACTGTTATCAAAAAAAAAAACACTGTCCCCAAACCCCAAACATCCCCACTCCAAACTCCCTTGGTAAGGACCCAAAAAAGCTGTCGAAGGAAACCAAAAAACAAAAATTTTAGCCCCGTGCAGGCTGGGAAGAATTGAATCTTTTATTGGCAAGCCCCTTGGGGTTAAGAATCAACTGTGGGACAATAATTTGAAAAAGGAAGAATACAAAACCATGATAACTCCCTCGATCTGGGTCCCCTCCACCCCCCCCCCCCCCCCCCCCCCCCCCCCCCCCCCTTTTGGGGTCGAAATGTCACCAAAAAACGGTGAGCAAAAAATCCCAGAACCACCCATGGGGGGCCCTAGTGAATGTTTCGGGCAAAAGGAAGCGGGGCCCAAACCAAAAAAAGGTTTACCATCAGTAATCCCACTACTTGCCAGGGACTCAGTTTTCCTGCATTTCCCAAGTCGTTCCCCTGCTTAACCCCAGTACATGCCCCGGGCCCGCCCTGAAGTTTGCTAGGAGCATTTGGGGGGATCAGAAAAAGTATTGGGAAAAAAGTCATAGGGTTTCGATGAAACAAATTTAAACTTTTTGGGTTGAAAAAAACACTCGTCGGGGTTTGGAGGAGAGAGAAGTTTTGATTTGGGCACCCAAAAGAACCCCCATACCTACTGTGTGCAGGGAAAGGTGGCAACACCCATGCTTTGGAGCTTTTTCCCCTAAAAAGGGACCGGGGACGATGTTTCCGTGTTAAAATGAAAAAAGAAATGGGGCCATGTATCGTGGGGATTTTAAATGCAAACCCCCCTTTCAACGCAAGGCCCATAGAAGATGAAACGGGGTGGGTTTTCGCATGCCCAATGATCCCAAGAAACACCGCCAGGGAAAAAGAAGGGAGTTAATTTGGGGATTTGTTTTCTCATTTTGCCCTCTCATAGTTGAGGCCCCTCCCTTTTGATGCCCAATTACGGGCCCCTCTTATTTTTTTAAAATGGGGAATTTTCCCAAAAAAATTGGTGGCTGATTTAAATACTTTTTTTTCCCCGGTATCTTCTGCTGCGGCGTAAAAAAAAAAATAAAGGGCCACATGTATAAAACTGTTTAGGCTAAAACTAAACTCTTTTCCCCATAGTCCCCTATGGGAAAAAAGTGATTTTTTGGTAAAAAAAATAAAAAAGGTAATCCAGCAACGTCTTTGTAAATAGAGTGAATAAAAGATTGCAGCTTTATTAGTTACAAAAAATAGATATAAAAAGCCTATGTAGCCATACAACATTTTGGCAATCTGCACATGCAGATTGCCAAGATGTTGTGTGCCAAATTTAGGTTTTTAAATTTCACCTATTTACAAAACCGTTGCGGATTTACCTTTTCATTTTCTGTGCCAATTCTTGGTGAGTGGCCTTGAAGTTCCCCCCCTTTTTCCCGGGTGAAACTACTTCTTTTGTGCAAGGAGAGCTGAAGATTTCAACTTTGTTGTTGTATATGTGCAAAAAAAAGGTGGGGTTTTAGACCTAAAACGGGTTTCCCAAAATTAAACATGTTGGGCCAAAAAATTTTTTCCCATTTCCCTTTTCCCTTTTTAAATTTTGAAAGAAATTTTTTGTAGTGGGGAAAAACCCCTTTAAATTCCTGTGTTTTAAATTTTAAAATTTGTCCTGGAGTAGGGAAACAATAAATATATTGGGGTTAAATTTATTTTTGGACAAAAGGTTGGGTGTTGTGTATTTTAAAAGGGAGGGATACCCTACACCACCTATGAAAGGAAAAGGGTTTTTCAGCTAAAATTTTTATGCCACTTTCTGGAAACAAATTTTTTAGAAAAAGTGTTGGGGTGGCAAAAACGAATATGAAGATCTTTGTGGCATAAAATATCTAAAAAGTCGAACACTCTTGTGGAAACAAGAACTTGTCGCCAAAGATTTTCTGTAGGGGCTCTGAAATTTTTTCCATCAGCCCTTGGAAAAACCAGCTCAAGTTGGCTCCCAGGTCTAAAGGCTGTTAAAAAATAATTTTTTTTAGTTCAGATCTTGCCCCATTAAAGTTTCTTGTTACTGAAAAAAAAATACACATAGCGGGGCCCTTTGAAGGGGCCGGTTTATTATTTTTTGGGGTTTTTTTAAATATTATGTTTTGGAGATTTTCTTATTTTCACTTTAATGTTTAGAATAATTAAACTATGATATTTGCTATTGTCACATCTTAACTCATTTTTGTAAAATAACACATACGATTCACTCACACATTAGAATGCACACAGTGTTTCCCAAATCATGATCTTTTTTAAAATTTTTTCCAAAACCCCGGATGTTACCCAGGATGAAATGATTGCTCCCTGATACCACAAAAGAGCCTCTATTTAAAAATGTTAGTTTGTGGAACATCTGTGCTGCGCACATCCTTGGCACCATAGGTTGTAAAGTGTCATTGTTCTCATTTTTTGTTCTATTGCTACAGTACTCAGCTTCCTCCAGGCATTTGCTGAGACTACTGCAGTACTTGTAAATTGCTTGGAGTTTAACCACAAAATAACCTGCTAAACAGTCCACAGACATATTAAATGTAGGCTAATGGGCAAATCAGCCTGGCAAATGTTGTATTAATCATGTAAAGCCCCAGGGCACCGGTTTCTGATGTGTTGGAATAACAGCGGAAAATAAATGTTAAGGTAATGATGACGTTTTGAATTTAGCTCCACAAGAATCTCAAAGAATAAATTAATGCATTTCCCATTGTTTTCCTTTTAACATTGTGCATTTTTACTATAAATTTTTGGCAATTTACAATGGTTTGTTTTTTGTTTTTTATATATGTCATATCGATGAATAGGTAACTTCCTTAAAGTGAACCTGTCAGGTGGTTTATACCTATCTCAGAGCAGGGTATAAAGAGAATGGGCTTGTAATATGCTTGAAAATTTGTAGCGGGGTTTTGAGTAAAAGCAGAGAAAATAGTGACCCCGGGCTCACCCTTCATTTCATTTTAGCCAACATCTTTAGATTCAACTTTTTCTATGCTGGGTTGGGTTAAGCAGGGTTTTCATATAGCTCTGATATTTTTTACCCATTCCCGTTAGAGTGACATGACTGCGGGATTTGTAAACAATTAACCCCTTAACGATTTTGGCTTTCATACGTCCAAAGGGGCCCTAAAAGGGTTTGCAAGGGATCGCTCCCCGCGAACCCCCCCCCCCGCCAGCCCGGGGTTTAGCCAAATCGGTGCGGTTTCGGCAAAGGCAGACGCGACCGATCCCATCCCCGGGGGATTGTGGTGGGGAGCCTTGTGAAGGCCCCCGTCACTTACCCTGGCCCGGTTTGCCCCATTTTCCGTCCGCAGACAGGAAGTGGGGAAACCGCCATCTTTGTACACCCTAATGCATTGCCTATGCAATGCATTAGGTTGTATTAACAATCGCGCCACGTAGTGGTCAAGTACCACAGGTGGTCTAAATGTTACAGTAAAAAAAAAATATATATATAAAGTTTTAAAGTACAAAAAAAAAATAAAGTATTAAAAGTTCAAATCACCCCCCTTTCCCCATTTTCAAATAAAAATCATTAAAATAAAAAAAAAGTTACACATATTTGTATCGCCGCGGTCCGAAAAAGTCCGTCTATAAAAATATAACATTCATTTATCCCGTACGCTTGAACACCGTAGAAGAAAAAAAATTCCAAACCCCAAAAATGCGTTTTTTGCCATTTTACGTCACTCAAAAAATGGAATCAATGATCAAAAAGTCGCATGCATTCCAAACTGCTAGCGATAAAAAGTACACTGCAGCCCGCAAAAAATGCCCTCACTGACATCTGTAGGTGTTAGTACAAAAAGTTAAATTGGTCGCACAACAAAATGGCACCGCGGAGCAAATTTCAAAAATAGAAAATGTTTGGAATTTTGTACAGTACCAAAACATAACGGAAACCCTACATGTTTAGGATTGCCGGGTTTCGTAACAACCTAAAATACAGATAACACATTATATTTACCGAAGATTGAACCCCCGTAAAAGCAAAACCCCCCCAAAATGGCGAAAATACATTTTTTTTCACAATTTGTCCCACTTGGAATTTTTTTGCGGTTTCCCAGTTATTCTATAGTATAGTGAATAACACCATTAGAAAGTACATCTTGTCCTGCAAAATAAAAGCCCTCATGTGTCTATTTAGGTGGAAAAATAAAGAAGTTATGGCTTTCAGAAGGCGAGGAGGGAAAAACGAACGTGTCACCAAAAATAAACGCCTGGTCCTTAAGGGGTTAAACAAGGCTGCACAGCTCTAAAGGGTTAAAGCTTTTCATTTAGTTAGAGAAACAAAGTACATTGCAGGAGGTGATTCACCACGATTGGAACTGACTGACTGAGTTGCAGCAGCTTAGAGCAACGAGAGATAAGAGAAAGCAGGCAGAGCTGGGGAGAGATGGTTGGTAACCAGAGAAACTTGTGTACTTTAATAGGCAATTAAATTTTTTTGTCTGAAGACCAAAGCAAAATCAACATAACAATGTATTTGGTAATAGTCTTCATTTACCTCTCCCTAGAATTTTTAGCAGCGTTTTATTTTTAATTATGCATTTAAAAGCGAAATTTAAATCTTATCCTTTCTCAGGGTCTTCTCTTCCTCTCTGCCAGTTTGTTGGTTATTTAGTGACATAATTGTATTTGTTTTGCGGTTTAAATTATGGTTTTTTACTTTCAAAGGGTTACGGGGGGGTTTTTAAAATTAAGTGATGCTTTAAAATAAATTATAATAAAAATAATAATAGAAAGAAAACGGGAAAAAAAGGCAGGACAAAAATTAATCCCCCGTTTACCCTGCTGGGGGGGGAAAAATTAGTCTCTTTTCCGAAAGGGCCAGTTTGATCATCTACGTTTGTTTTCAGGAGGGGTTGGGGTAAGATAAACTAGCCCCCCGGGGCAATGAAAAGGGGCGTATTTAAGGGTATAAATACCCATGCAGAGGAGGGTCCCTTTTTAAAATGGTTACATGTTTTTTTAAGGCTGAAAAAAGAAAAAGGGAGGTCCATCCAGTTCCAGCCTGTTTTGTAAAGTGTTCCCAAAAAGTGTCGCAAAATTTTTTGATCCAGGGGAAAAGGAAAAAAAAAAAACCAAAGGTTGGGAACCCCTTTTTTCCCCCCCTTTTTAAAAGGAAAAAACCCTTTTCCCCCCCCCAAATTCTGCCAATCGGAAAAACCCGAATCAAAACCCCTTCCCCAGAATTTTTAGTACTATAAATTGTCATATTTTTTACATTCCGGGAAGCACCCCGGACCCTTTTTGAAATCTGTTTTGCATTCACCGGGCAATTTCCCCTTGAAAGGGGATTTTCCACAGTCTAAATCCCCTTTTCCCGAAAAAGAATCCCTTTTATTTTTTGGTAGAAATTTCGTTCCTAAGACTTTGGAGGGCCCCCTTTTTCTTGGTACAGTCCTGGGTTTAAATAAATCTTGAGAGAGATCTCTTTATTGATTTTTAAATTTTTAAAAACATTTTATTTTTGGGCGTGTTTCCCGGGTCTGGGGGGAGGCCCGCCGGGGGGCCCCCCCTTAATATTGGGTTTGGGTTTACCAAAGCTCCCCTCAACCCAGGTAGGGAAAAAGAATTAGGGCCGATCTTAATCATTTCCCTTTGATAAAATTTATGGCCATTTGGTCGAGTTGGCTGATTTTCCCTGAAATTGGGGGGACTACCCCCAAAACCCTTGGGCCACATAGGAAACGTCCCTCCCTGCTGCGGGGAGTTTTTGGGGTTTTGGGAAAATTGTGGTCAAGTAGCATTGACAGGCGCCCGTTTCTTTTCCCTTTTTCTGTGCCCAATTGGGGCACCCTTTTTTTTCTTTGGTCAAGGTACTCAGTGGTATCTTAACTCTCTACGGTTTTTGGGTTCAAAGGTAGTTTTTATTTTTTTATTTTTCTTTAAATTGTTTCGTAATAAAATGTCTTTTAAGGTTAAAAAAAAATGCCCCCGAGGGCCCAATATCCACACACAACAGAGCAAAATTTATGTAAAACCCCCTTTAAACCCCTTTTGGGAACATTTTTTGATAACCCCCTTATCGCCCCGCAAAAACCCCGAGTTGGGGGAAGGGAAATTCCCCCCTTTGGGGTTAAAGGGGGGATTTTTCTGGAGGGGGATCAGCTTAAAAAAGGGTTTGGGAAAGTATTAATATTCTTTGTTGTATAAAACATTGTGGTACAAATAAAGAGGTTATTGTTGATATGTTAAAAGATGATTGTACTTTAGTTTTGCTTCCATAATCCCCCTTTTGAATAACAAAAAAAAACATTTTTTATTATTTTCCCCCGAACCCCTTTCTTTTCGGGCCTAAAAAAACCCCTAATTTTCCCCAAATCTTTCTTGGTATTGGGTCCACCCTTCCTTTTATTTTTTTTTGTTCCCCCCCGGCCTTTGTACCTGTTAAAGTTGCAAGGGTTTTTCCTTTGCATGGTCCCCAAAAAAATTTAAAACCCCAATATTCCATGTGTGGCCCAAACCCGTGACTTGTTTAGGTGGGGGGAAAAAAATGTCTCGTCATGGGGCCATCTATGCCCCTTTTTAAATACCCCCCATAATCCTTTTTCCCTTTGGGGCAGCTGGCTCCCCTGAACTGGCTGCTACAGTTAAGTTTACTGTCCCCCAGGTTCCCCCAAAGTCCTTTCCCCCTGCTCCCCTTTTAAAACCCAGCTTTTTTCCCCATTTCACAAAAAATAATGTAATGGGGTTTTTTCCCTCCCCATGTGCTTTAACCCTTTGCATTTATCGGGTTTTAAAACCCAAAAATCTGCCATTTTCTCGTCCAGGCCTAAAAACCTTATCAATCCCTTTGTAATAAAAATTACCCACTATTGTGGATTCCCTTTAAGATTTTAAAATTTTATCTGTAAAGGGTTTGATATTTACTGTGCAAACCCATGGGAAAGATCTTTAAACTAAAAAGTTAAAGGGATGGGCCCCAAAATACTGCCCCCTGTGGTACCCCATAGAAACAGGGATCCAGTTTTGAGTAGCACCTTTTAAAATTCCCACCCTTTTTTTTCTATCTTTTGACCAGTTGCTTACTCATTTGACAAAATTTTCCCCCAGCCCAAGCTTTCATTTAACCTTTCCCAAAACCTTTTTATTTTTGGCCCGTATCAAAGGGCTTTGAGAAATTAGAAATATAAATTTCCATTTACCTCCCCCGCCCCCGTCAGAATTTAACTTCTCATGGGAAGTGATGAGATTAGTTTGAAAAAGGGTTGTTTTCCTTTTTTTTTCGTGAGAAAACTGTGGGAAATCCCCTCCCCCTAAAAAAAATTTTAAAATGATAAAAATGGGGGCAGAGTAAATTTGTTCAGACAAAAGCTGTTATGATTTAGTTATTGCTCTTGTAATAAACCCCCAAGGGTAGTGGACCCACTGGGGCCCCCGCAAAGGGTTGGTACGGGTCCACCCGGGGTCCCGGGAGTTAAGTGGGCCCCCGTTTTCCCCAGACCCCCGCCCCCAAACCCGGGATTAGACTTGCTCCCGGCGGGTTTCCCCCAGATGGGATTACCCCGGGATGTGACTTTTTTGCGGGGGGCCCCCGGGGTGCGGGTAGAGAAAAATGACAGGCAAAAAAAAAAAACCCCCGTAGTGGGGGGGGGCCAAACCCCAAGGTCGGGCAGGAAAAAGGTTGGGTGGTGGGGAAAAACGTAAGTGGGGGGGCCGGGTACATGGAAACGAAAAACCTGCCCCCAAAAAAAGGGGCTCCTCGCTTTAGGGTTAGGACTATGGTTTTCGGGCAAAGTGCTTGGAAAAGGTGGGGGGATTATATAGGGTCAGGGCGGCAACGGGCCAAATTCCCGGCGGGCGGGCCCTTTAAATCGGGAGGGGCCAAAGGGGCGCGTCCTAGGAGCGGGCCCGAAATTGCAGGGCGGGCGGGACAGGCCCCAGGGAAGGGCAGGGTAAGTAGTTGGGGGCCCAAAATGAGCGGGGTGGGGGGCCCCGCCCCCGACATGCGGACCGCGGCAAAACTGGGGTTTTGTGGGGGCAGCGGGGGACAGTCCCCCCCCCTTTGGGCCCTCCCTTTTTTCCTGGCCTGGAAACCCCTCTGCATAAGCCTTTCCATAAATGTTTTTCCCCCGGTTTTCCACGATTTTTTCTTGGCCCGAACCCCTTCCAAAGTCGATGAGAATGGTGACGCTTCCCCCTGACCCTTTTCATGCCAGGATCTCTTTCAGGTGAAGACATGGGAAAGTATCAGCCTCAGGAAAAGGAGGGCGCCACCTTCTGAGGGGGACCTCCCCCTGATAAAAAGGGTTTCCCAGAAGGGGCCCGTGGGGGAGTTCGGGATGCGCATCGAGGGGGGAAACCCCTTGACTTGTAACCCAAAACCGGGTTGCCCCACTTAAAAATCACAAATGGACCGAATCCCGGGGGGCCTAGCTTGTAGTGGGCCCCTTTAGGGTGAACGTACTTGGAGGAAAACCCAGACTTTATCCCGGGGGGCAAAAAATAAAGGGAAAGGTTTTCCCTGTCCTTATCCGCTCGGGAGGATAGTCTGGGCAGGGGCCCGTTTGCAGGGACACTTGGGTCACCCCCGAGGGCCCCTCAATTTCGCGAAACTGGTGTCCACACCCGGGAAACGTCCGCCCCAGAGACCCGCGGGAGGGGGGGTGGGAGGAAAGTCCAAACACCACAAAAATGGAGGGGGCCCCCCCAAAGGCGAACCCAAAAAATTTTATAGGGGAAACTGCCCAGGGAAGAAGTTCAAACCAGCCCTACCTGTGGGGGGGAGAGAAATGGCGAAAAAATTTAATTTCCGGGATTGGTTGACCCTCTCCCCCTGCCCTTAAAAGGGGGGATGATACGAGAGGGAGAAATCCGGGTTTTAACTTTTAACTGGGAGGAGAAAAGATCGCCAGAAACTTGATCGTTTTGCCCAAACCCCGGGGCCCGAAACAAAAATTGGACGGGGAGACCAGGGAAATTTAAAAATATGCGGGAAAAAAAAAAAAAAAAAAAGGGGGGGGGAAACCCCCAAAAAAAGGACGAGGTCCTGGATGGGCCGGAGGGTGGGGAAGTGAGCCATCTTTGAGAAGCGAAAACGGCCCCAACCCAAAATTTACAGTTTTCCCAGCAGTGAGGGAAAGGTTCCGTAATGAAGTCCATGAAAAACCCGGGGGCCCTTGGGTGTTGGGAAAAGGGAAAGGGGTTTTGAAGAAAACCCCAAAGGTTTTAAAGGTGGGGCGTCTTGGGGGGGGCCCAAAAACCGGGATTTTGTCCCCACAAAGTTTTTTGACCCCCTTGACGAGGTTTGGGGGCCCACCGGAGAAGGGGGCTAGGGGACCCGTCCCATCTTTGCACTCCAGGATGGCCAGCTACCCGCGAACCATGCCCCCACTTCAGAACTTTTCTGTGAAGCGCAGGTCGCACGAAACTCTTGCCTGTCGGAGATCCACTGGGGCCACGGAAAGTAAACAATCCGGTGGGATGATGTGACAAGGAGGCGATTCCTCACCAAAATTGTCCGAGGCACGGGACAGGGCATCTGCCTTGATGTTCTTTTCGGCGGGACAGAAATGGATAACAAAGTTGAATCGCGAGAAGAAGCGGGACCAGCATGACGGGGGTTGAGGCGTTGGGCTGTCTGTAGATACATGAGGTTTTTGTGGTCCGAATAAATAGTGACCGGATGACGAGCCCCCTCCAGAAGATGGCGCCATTCCTCTAAGGCTAACTTAATAGCCAGCAGCTCACGGTCTCCAATCATGTAATTCTTCTCGGCCGGAGAGAAAGTTTTCGAAGAGAAGCCACAACTGATGGTCTTGCCCTTAGGATCTCGCTGAGTGAGCAACGCCTCTGCTCCCACGGAAGAAGCATCTACATCCAGGAAAAAAGGCTTCTCTATATCTGGACGGGACAGGATAGGGGCCAATGCAAATGCCGACTTGAGCCGGGAGAATGCGTCTTCAGCTGCCTGTGGCCAAAGCTTAGGATTGCCCGACTTCTTAGTAAGAGCCACAATTGGGGCTACCACCGTGGAGAAGTGCGGGATGAACTGGCGGTAGTAGTTAGCGAACCCAAAAAAGCGTTGAATGGCTCATAGGCCGAGAGGGCGGAGCCACTGCAGGACAGCAGACAGCTTGGCCGGGTCCATTTGAAGTCCCTTGTCAGAGATTATGTACCCGAGGAAGGACAAGCTGGACCGATGAAATTGGCACTTCTCCAATTTGGCATATAGGTGGTTCTATCTGAGGCATTTAAGGACCTGACGCACATGGAGACGGTGGGTCTTTAGGTCAGGCGAGAAGACCAGAATATCGTCCAGGTATGCTACAACTCAGGAATAAAGAAGGTCACGAAAGATCTCATTCACAAACTCCTGAAAAACTGCCGGAGCATTGCACAGGCCGAATGGCATAACCAAATACTCGAAATGGCCATCACGTGTGTTAAACGCCGTCTTCCACTCGTCGCCCTGCCAAATGCGGATGAGATTATAGGCTCCAGGTAGATCCAATTTGGAGAAAATCCTGGACCCGCGAAGCTGGTCGAAGAGCTCCGTGATCAGTGGTAATGGGTAACGATTCTTCACGGTTATTTTATTCAGTCCGCGATAGTCAATGCAGAGACGTAGAGAACCATCTTTTTTCTCCACGAAGAAGAATCCGGCACCAGCAGGGGACGTGGACTTGCGGATAAAGCCCTTCCTGAGATTCTCTTGTATATAGGCCGACATAGCTTCGGTCTCAGGAACAGACAGCAGATAAACCCTGCCTCGGGGAGGACTCGTGCCAGGCAACTGGTCAATGGGAGTCGTAGGGATGATGAGGAAGCAAGGTCTCTGCCTGCTTTTCGGAAAACGCGTCCGCAAAATCTTGGTATTCCGGAGGCAGACCCGGTAAGGGTTTAGAGGGTGTCGGTGGAGAAGCGGGGAGCACCAGGCGAGGTGCCACAAAACAGAGTTTGGTAGTCTTGGCCCCAACGCATTACTTTACCCGTTACCCAGTCCATCATAGGGGTGTGGCGCTGAAGCCATGGGAGCCCCAGCAGGATTGCTGAAGTGGAGCGGGGCAGCACATAGAATGCAATCTTCTCTCCATGGAGCGTCGCAACGTGCATAGACACTGGCTCTGTGCGGAACCGAATGGAGTCACGCAGGATCTCTCCATTCACGGATGAGATGACCAAGGGCTTCTCGAGGTGGACCACCGGGAGACGAAGCTTCGACACTAAAGCAGCGTCCATGAAGTTCCTGGAAAAGCACACGTCAATGCGAGTGGCCAAATGGATCAGCTCGCTTAAGGACGTCGGGAGGTCTCTTGCAACCAGTGCATCCTTGACTCTGCCGGAGAGTCCCTTCTTGAAGGTAGCACACAAGGCCGCTTCATTCCAGGTCAGCTCCCGAGGCCAGCATGCGGAACTGGACAGCGTAGTCCCCTACGTAGAATCCTTGGCGCAAGTTCAGAGTGCGGTTTCCGCAGAGGGCGCGTGCTGGGTCCTCAAACACGCAACAAATCCCTTAAAAAAAAGGTCCCCAGACCTGATGTCACAGGGTCCCTCCAGGGGCAATTTGGGCCCA
>JAODAL010078785.1:0-12796 GCA_025379985.1 Phyllomedusa bahiana | reverse complement strand
AAACAAAAAAAACAAAAACGCCCCTTTTTAAAAAAGTGGAAGTTATTTTATTGACAAATTTTACCGCAAGGGGAAATAGATAAATTAATTTCTTTTTTTTTCATATACCAAAGGTATTTTATGCCTTTTAAAAGGGCACTTTGGGAAGGGTTTGCAAAAAAGACTTAAAGTTTCTGACTTGACAATGGTGGCGGGGGAGAAGGTGACAGGACTAGGCACAAGCCCCCTTATAATTTTTGGCTTAAAGGGGTTGTCTCGCTACAAAGGAAATAGCTTTCAATTGTAGGGAACACAAAATAAAGACTTTTTTCCAAAATTTTTGCTTTTGTTCCTCTTTTTTTCCCAAAAAAATTCAAGTAAAATTTTTTACCTCTGTGGCTATTTCATTTTCCCTCGTAACCGCCCTGTAAACCAATCCCCTGGGGCTTGTTTGTTAATGAGGATAACAGGAGGAGTCTCAACACGGTCTGCATGTCAGTCTGTCCTGTGCTGCCAGACAGAAAAAAGCTTGTTTTTATCTCAAGTAAAAGCTCTGTAATTAGGGGCTTTTGTTTTTGGGGACAGAATAAAAAAGTCCTTCGATATTTTTGAGAAGAAATCTAATCAAATTAGCATCGAAAGCACAACATAGCGTCAGCATGGGCTTTGAAAATTGTATGAACCAGGAAGTGCAGAAAATTTTCTTTATGCATTCTTTGAAACCCTGGGGGAGACAATTTTAAGTTGGCTTGGTTTTTTTTTTGTTGTTAGAGTTAAGTTTCAAGATTGGCTTTTTATAAAACTTTGGGAGTAAAAAAATTAAATGACGCGTTTTTCTTTCCCACTACTTATATCTGATGGATTTTTTTTTTGTGTAAATAAAAATGTTTTTTTTAAAAAAAAAAAAAAGAATGAAAAATCGCCTTTATAAAGGGGTCAAAATTCTTGGGGAAAAAAGCTGAAAAATACAAAAAAAAATCTAAAAAAAATCACTTTCCAAAAATCTAGAACGCGCTACTCCAGAATTTGGATATTTCAAATTGCCGGAAATACGTAATTCAAAAACTATAATATTCTCATTTGGGCGGGGAGGAAACCCCAAACACTAGGGGGCCGTGCCCCTTAAAACCCATGGGGAAATATTGCCAATCAAAATTAAAGGGGACGTTTAAAAAAACAGTAAAAAGGCAAAGAAAAGGCTGATTGGTTGAGCTGGGGGACTTGGCTTTGCCGGGCCTCGAGGGCGAGTACTTTTCATAGAGTTCTATGGGGAAAAGAAATGCAGAGCGAGCTCTGTTTGTGATTGGCTAAGTTAAAAGAGGGGGTTATTTGGCCCAATGGAAGAGCGAGCGAGCTCTTATGGGTTTTCTAATGCAATCTGGAATAAAACTGTACATGGCCGAAATCAAATGATAAGACTCCAGAAGTTGTCCCGATGTGTATATAAAATGATCAATAATATGGGGGTAAAGAAAAAAAAAATGAATTCAATAAATTAATTTTTATGTCCTTATTTTCGTTAGCCAAGGATCAATAGTATGGGTGTAACGAAAATAAAGAAATAAAAATGAAGGATATTGTACACTTAATAAAAATGATTTTTTTTTATCATACTCCATGCCGCACGGCGCTGAGCGCCGAGATTTCATTGCCCGATCTCTCCATTGACTACAATGGGACAAGTAGCTCGTGCTCTGATTGGCTGGGATAGCAAGCCCCCGCTGCCTTCAACCAATCAGCTTTTTCTGCTTTTTAAACTGTATTTTGAACTGTCCCGCCTTTGATTTTAATTGGTCAATAGTTCTCCATAGGTTTTAATGGGTCACTGTCGCTCCTATTCTGATTGGCTGGTTTATGTTGACCAATGAGAATAGCTTACAGAATTTGAATTACTGTATTTTCCGGCAATTTCCAATATCCTAATTCCTGATATTGCGCCGTTCTGGATTTTTGGAAAGTGATTTTTTTTTTTTTTTTTTTTTGAGGTTTGAGCTCTTTTTCTGAGAATGTTTTGCACCTTTATAAAGGCGATTTTTTCGGAATCATACTCCATGCCGTACGGCGCTGAGTGACGAGATTTCTTTTGCGATATTCTATATTTCTTCTCATGTTCCGTTCTCACTTCACTTTGCCTTTGAGGTCTGACTGTCGGAGCTGCCGAGCGCTGCATTGCGCCGCACTTTGCCGACTCGCGATCGTACATGCCTCGGAGCTTTTGAAAGCGCCGCGTCCCACCCCCGGAACGCCTTCACCGCCGCCCACCCGCGCCCCTTGCACCGCCCCTTCATTGTGAGGCGCAGCCGGAAAGTGCGAACGCTGTGGCTAACACCGAAACCTGCATCTGACAGCGGATTTTGGTCCGGTGAGGCACAGGATATGCCAGAAAACAGGCGTAAAGCCCGTTCATACATGTCGCCCATTGTTTCAGCTTTGTCTTCAACAACATGATTGCAACATTTCATCTACTAGGGCTTGTCCCCATGGCAATGGTTTTTGGTCTGTTTTTCAGACGGTTTGCGGTTTTACAAACGTCTGAAATCCGACATTCAACGTTCCCCCATAGACTTTAAAAGAAAATCCGTTCAGCAGTCCCCACTGAACAGATTTTCTGCTGAATGCTTGTTGACACTGCTGGCATTCAGAAAAACTTAGAACATGTTCATTCTTCTGCCCGGTTTTTGGGTAGAACATGAACATGTGGGTGCGAAGCAGAACAGCTTGAATCCGCAAACCGCGGATAATGCCACTCATCTATGTGCCAAAAAAAGATTAAATACCGGTGGGAAAATCAGTATTTGGTCTTTGCCATGTGAACGCACCCTTAGGCTATGTTCACACGGTGTAATTGCAGAGCGTAATTACGCCCCGCAATTACGCCAGAGTTCGGGAGCTCGCACAAGCTCCCGCGGGGCGGGGGGCTGGCAGCCCGTTGGCCCTATAGACATTCATTTCTAGCGGCACTTTTTCGCCGCTAGTAATTGATATGCCACTTATCTCCCCGCTCGTCGTATTGTGCAAGCGGGGAGAGGAGACGTAATCTATAGTTCTCTAAGAGAACTGTGGATTACCGTAATGACTTGGGACTATTTTTACCTGAATTTAGCGCAGTGTGGTGTGAAATATGGGGTGAAATATGTCCCAGTTTAAGCCGTGTGAACATAGCCTTACAGTTCAAGGCATTGAAATGTGGCTGTCTCTGTTAGGCTTAGTGACCATAAAGCATTTTGGATGTTTCTTCCTTAGACTTGTTTCATTATACAACTATTATATATACAGGCTTCTGACATAGGAGATACAGAGTCGCAGGAAGTGTAATCAAAACTCATGAGCCGCCACAACCTGTAGCAGGGTCTAACTTAAACCAATGGGCAGGGTAGATGACTGACTGGGATGACCCACTGTGCCTATCCTGTCCAATGACGGCCCTGTTGGTGGAGAGGGATGTGGGTAAGCCCCATTGAAACTTAGCTAATGTGCCTCAGAATTAGAGACAAAAAACATCTGTGTAAAGAAAAATCATCAACAAAATCTGAAGTGTCACCTCAAATTTCTGCCATGGAAACAACATCAAAACCACTGAAAAGTTTATTATGTGAACATAGCTTAACAGTGAAAAATATCAGCATTCTGGTTAGATAGTGGTGAGAATGTTCCTAAAAATGGGAATGTTGTTGAGGGTCAGAAGGAAACAAAACAAAATGATGCAGCCTCTATCCTTGTATGTTAGACTGCTGAGTTGAAATTTGTTTACAGTAACTTATGGACAAGTTTCTTTATTCTGTGGTTAGTATTAGCAATTTGGATTAATGGAGGATTTTTTTGATAAATTATTTTTCTCACCCTAAAAAAATTTACATGAAAGATATTTTTTCACTGTAATAATTGTCAATGTTTTGAACTTTTGACTTTTAGGCTCCATATTTCACCATCCACTGCAGCATTGAACATCAGCGTACCATCATTTTATAGACAATCATCTTGGCTGTCTCAGACATAAATTTGACTTGAAACTATTTAGCATATGCTTAGTTCTGCAGATTCTTGTCATGTAACTGCATTGCTACTGCTTTGCTTCTAAAAATCTAAATTTATTTTTTATATTTTTTTTATTTTTTATTTATTTTGTTAGTATTTTGAAAATCCACCTTTGGCTTTCAACAGAATTCATCTGGGAATGCTCAAGATCAGATTCAAGCATGTCTTGACCGAAATCTGATCCCAGGTCTCTTCTACATGTTCCCAATGTTGGTGCATACTCTTCAACTCACTTGGGTACTAATACAACTCTACCTACAAGTGCTCAGTTGGGTTGAGGTCTGGGGACTGTTGGGGCAAATCCAGCAACTGTACTTCAATGTATTTGAAGCATTTCTTTGTCAGTCTCGTATGCTTCCGGTCATTGTCCTGTTGGAACACTATGTCATCCTTTTCATACCCATAGTACTCGAGTGTATGAAGTAATTCATTTTGTAGGATACTCACATTGGGATCAACAAACATCAATCCTGGTCAAGTATCCAATGCCTTTAGCTGTGAAACTACACTATATCATCAGACTTCCTTCACTGAACTAAACAGTTCCTTCAATTTCTTTATTAGTTAGCCCCTTTTAATCTTGATTCTTCCAGATCCATTTGCCCCATCAGAGCCCAGTCTATTGACTTTCATCTCATCGCTCCAAATCTCCCGTTTCCAATCTTCTACTGTCCACTTTTCATACTTTTTTGCAAACTCGAGCCAATGTTTCTTATCATTATTGGAGTTGAGGCTTCTTCACCTTTTTTGGGCCCCCATTCCAGACTTTTGTAATGTGTGTCACACGGTGCGTGCACAGACGTCTGTGATCTCACTCTTAAGAAACATATGAGCTTCCTCCACTATCGTGTTTGTTGTTCCAGAACTGGTAGACCTTGTGATGAGCTGACTTGTTGATATTTTGAATGGATGTCTACCTCTTGACTTTTGAATGGATGAACTGACTTCATTTCATATTCTTCTAAATGTCATGGCCTCACTTGATGCAGTTTGGCAATTTTCTTGGTCAAGAGACCGCTATTGATGGGCTGGATGATACTGTTTTTTTTTTCTTGGGAAATCTTCATGGTTGCTCCTCAATTCAAACCAGTGACCTTTCGCTTGTGAAATAACACACTGAGCTACTAGGGAATGTGAGAACGAGTTGTAATTTGTAGTAACAAGAGAGAAAGATTGTTGCACCACCAGGAGTAAAATCATAACAATGCAGTTACATGATAAGAATCTGCTTAACTAAGCACATGCTAAATAGTTGCAAGTCAAATTTATGTATGAGATCGGCAAGATGATTGTCTATAAAATGATGATAGTCTCACATTCAAAGCTGTAGCGCACAACACCCAACGAATGGTACCCTCAGTACTAAGGAGGACCAGTCCAAAGATGACCATGTCCCATAAAAGGCCTGTAGTTGCTAATGTAGGACAGTGTATGTAGGTGATATCATTGAAAGAATATTATCTGCTATTTTAGTTCTGGATTAATGGAATTTAAGTTTTCATTACATACTGGAACACCTTAATAAGACCCTGTTATAATAAGTTGTGAATACCCATGAACTCCTAAATCTATTGCAGCAGAAGAGGCTGAAAACTAAGGGCCACACATATGAAAACTGTTTAGATGTAAGACTTTCTGTGTTGCCCAAAGTAACCAATCACAGCTCCCTGTTCATTTCATGTAGTGCTCTGAAAAAATGTAACCTGAGCTCTGATTGATTGCTATGGGCAGCAAAGACAGTCTTACTGCTAGACAGTTTTTATACATGTCCCCCTAAGTTTTACGAAATTTTTTGACATTCATTAGAGCAGACATCTCCCAGTAGAGGCAATGTCTCCCTCCTTGCAAGTTCATGACTGCCTCACACAATTTCTTTGCTGTTGAAGCCTCAGGGGACGTGCGGATTGTAACTGTGCAGCATGTTCCTTGAGAACATAAACAGTGGTGTCGCCCCGTGTCCTCATTACTGAAAACAATCCGGAAGCTTCTTCACACAAATCCAAAACGTGGCTTCTCTTATTTATGCTTCTAATTTAGAGCTGCGGAAGAATTCTCTTGATGACAAACCTCACAAACCTTGTCTCACCATTTCATTATTCCCTCCTATGTTGTCCAAGCTGGGGTTTGAGAAACAAGATATCAACTAGAGTATCCTGGGAAACTTGTTTAAATAGAAAATTTGTTCACATGCCCCAGTACAAGATGATGGTCTTTTTTCCTCAGATTTAAAGGGAATTAAAGCAAACATTGAGGTTTCCATGGATTAAGAGGTATTATAGCTAAATATAATGTCTCAATGTGATGGAAACTGTTTCATACAAATTTATGACAGATGTCTCACCAAGATGAAATGATACATGCTTAGCTTCCACAATAATGGCAATTTTATTTCTAGATGCACACAATATTAGTCCACTGCACGACCAACACACTGGTAAAGACACACACACAAACATATGATTATATATATATATATATATATATGTGTGTGTGTGTATATATACATATATATATATATATAGACGCACACACAAACATATGATATATATATATATATATAAATATATATTACTATATATATATATATTATATATATATATATATATATATATATAGATAGATAGATAGATAGATAGATAGATAGTATAAGGCCCAGACTAGTAAGGTGGTGAATGGGGTACATAGCCCCCAGAGTTCTCACCCAGATATTGTAGACTAACACATGTCACAGAGAAACCTGGCCTCGGTGAGGTAGAAGCCGTCGTGTTGTTCTGTGTCAGCTATGGTAGGTGAGTTGACACCTGTTTTGCAGTGTAGTTTAGCTGTGAGAACACAGCTAAGTCCGGGACGACTTTTACTGGGAGCAGTCAAAGTGTTGGGTGGGTGACTGCTCCCCGTGTTCCAGGCCAGGCTTTAGCTGGCATATATAAGTCAGCTAGCTAGCTTACTAGGGTGTGTCTGCAATTACAGGCCAGGAAATTTGGGCCTGAGATGCTACATCACAGCATCCCAAGCTACAAGATGGTAGTAAGGAATTCTACTGCTAGCTTTTGCTCAGACGAGCAGGTCTTTATTTTATGTATCGTTTGTTTTCACATGTCTTTTGTCTGCCACCTGAAAATAAACCCGGACAAGAACCGTGCCTCTACATAAAGGCTGTCTGTGTTTCTATTGCCCTGGGACTTTGCTATACCACCGAGCTGACCCCCTTACAATATGTATATGTGTTTATATATATATATATATATATATATATATATATATATATTGCGAGCAGTTGCCACTCTCGGATCACAGCAAGGTTCAATGTAGACAGAGACACAGACGGGTTTTCCGGGTCCAAACACGGTCCTTCCGGATTTTATTAGCACAACTGGTAGTATAGCAATCATTGGTGCAACGTTATAAACAAAACAAATAAAGGAAACTCCAGCTTGTCTGAGCACTGACTAATGTACAGTAATTTCCCTCACTACATGTTACTGTTACCAAATGGCTGTAGAGGAGATCCTGGATGTCTCCAACAAGTTGCCTCTTATGCCAAACTCTTTGCCCTGTATAGCAGATCCTCCCTTAGTCAACTGACTAGCTGACTTATAAAGGCTAGTTAAACCCTGGCCTAGAACATGGGGAGTAGTCACCCACCCAACACTTTGACTACTCCCAGTAAGAGCAACCCCAGATTGGCTGAAACAGTCATACTAAGTATACACAGAGGCCAACCACATATTGTTGCTGACACAACATAAATGAAAGACATGTCATACATATATATATATACACACACACAAAACTGTGTGTAACTTATACCATCTGTACATATGTAATATATACAGAAGATGTCCAGCATGGCCATTGCAGCTTTGCAAGATTTATTGGATGAGAACTGTAATAACCAACCAGGTAAAATACTCAATTTGGTGCCTAAACAGATTTCCCCCTCTTAATATCTGTCCAAATGTGGACTTATTTGTGAAACTGGTGATGGAGGAATTTCAGAACATCTCTTTAACAATACCTTATGATAATCTGACTAGAGATCAGGGAACGGCTCTTACTGAATTTATGAAGATGGATGATGTCTTCTTAAAACCTGCAGTCAAAGACGATAATATTGTTGTGTTGCCAAAGGCCATGTATGAGAAAGAGGCCTTCCGCCACTTAAGAGATACCAATCTTTACAAAAAATTAACCTTCAATCCTCTTGCCTCTTTTCAGGACTCGCTAAATGATCTAATTGATAATGCTTTTTTAAAAGGGCATAATATCAAAAGGTACACGAGATCGCCTTACAGTGGAATACCTAAGAATTTCCTCTTTTTATTTATTACCTGAGGTCCACAAAAATGTAAAATATCCACCTGGCCGCCCCATAGTGCCCTAAATGGAAATGTGTACGTGCCTATGTGTTAGTACCTCGATATGTTTTTGAAACCTTTAGTCGAACTACTTCCCTGATATGAAAAGGATACAGGAGATGTTTTTCAGAAAACATTTAATTTACACTTAGGTACGGATATTTGGCTATTAACTTTGGACATTGAAGCACTGTATATATCAATAGTACATGTACAGGGCCTTGAGGCCTGTGAGACCTTTCTAAAAATGGGTTCATTCTCTGAGAATGTAATTGACTTTGTTGCCCTCACTCAAGTTTGTTCTGACACACATTTTTTTTATCTTTAAGGAGTCCCTTCAAGGAACTGCAATGAGGGCGGCCTGTGCCCCCTCACATGCAAATTATTTCCTTGGACCATGGAAGAGAAAGTTTTTTGACTTACCCAGCGTTACATATTGAGAAAGTCCATTTATGGACCATATTTATCCATGATGTTGTTTTAGTCTGCAGGGCAGTGAACAAGAACTTTTGGATTTTGTGGACGCATTGAACATTTATAATAGGAACATCAGACTTACCCTGAAATATAGCCAGGGTAAGGAGACATTTGTCAACTCTCTCTTGCATGCTACTTCAGCACATCCAGTGGCGACAATCTTTACAACAATCTGACGGCAGTTACTGCTCACCAATCCTCGCTCCTGCTTCCTGGCATCCTGTGCATGCACAAGTGCCCCCTAGGGTGCACACATGGCACTGTTTTGTTATGTAAAGGGACTGTGTCCCAATTACTTAGCCAGTAACCTTCGATCTTCTGGGATATAAGAAACTTCCTGCCCCTGCTCCAATGTCAGTTCTTCATTGTTCCCCCTGAGCTCCTGACTGCTGGTTCCTGTGTACATTTATCTCTGCTGTTTCCTGCCGTCCTGCTAGCCTATCTGCAAGTTAATTAAGGTCCATCAGAGCTCCTGACCTCCTTGCTGTTGTTTACTGCTGTTCCTGTACCTATGTTTACTTCTGCTGTCTGCCTCCTGCTGTACCAGTATGCCATACGCTATCTGATGTATCCTGCCATTGTACCAGTCCGTTACCTGCCTGGAACCTACCATGTGCCTATGGTTACACCGGTCTGTGACCCGTTATCTTAGCCTGTAACCGGCCTCCTTGTTCTGCACTGTGGCTGTCACCATGGGTAGCCATATCAGGGTTAGCAACATGAGGGTTCCCCGCAGCAAAGTCTGTTCCGGCCTTGCGGCGGGCTCTAGTGATGACTGGGGGTCCCTTTTGCTCCGCTCTGTGGTGTGGTCTCCATCAATACCATCTTCACCCGCGTGATCACAGTGGATCCACAACTTACACCTGATCATCAAGGTGTCAGTTCCTACTGACACCTGTCGGATCGTTACAATGGATTCAACTACTGAGAAATTTGTTCAACCACATCCTTCCATTTAAAATTGGAGGTCCAAAAATTTCAGAGATCTACTTGTTCACAGCTATCACCAGGATGTCTTTGGCTCCATAGGACCCAAATGAGGTTGCTTTCCCTGCAGTGACTGTATGGCTTGTCAAGATATTGATAGAGCCACTAACTTTACAACAAGTGAGGGAAGGAAATATTTTTAATTCAACAACATATCACCTGCCAAATAGAAGGTGTTATTTATTATACTTCATGCCCCTGTGACTTGGTATACCTGGGACTCACTTAACTCAAATTTAAAGTGTGTGTCTTTGAACAGACAAATGACATTTTTAAAACGTTTACAGTACCTGATACTATGCAATATGAAACCAATCTCAAGACATTATTTTATCCAACATAACTGTAACACAACACTTCTCCAAATAAAAGGAATTGAGAGGATACACATCATGAAATGCAAAGGAGAGTGGAAAAAGTCATTGACTCAGAGACACGGTGGATCATGAGGCTGGGTAGGTAAGTTCTCAGTTCCTCCCATTTTTGTAATTGTTTTGTGTGTATGTCTGTTTGATGTCTGACTTTTTTCTCTTTTATTTTATTTTTTAGGGTTTTATTCTTTGATGGCCTTGTTATATATAGACTTGAAGCGTAGAGAGAGAAACGTTATATGTGGATTAGATTTTGTTTTGGGGTGACGATGAATGTCATACACTGTGATGTTTTGAATTTACTATTTTCTTAACGTTTTTTTTTTGTTTTTTGCACTCATATATTGTGTTTTTTCACTTGTTATGTTCTTTATGTTCACGTATTGGTATTTTATTGTATGCACTTGCACTTTTTCATTACTTTTTATACATTTATTATGTCTTCTGCTCTTTTGCACTATGACACTTTTTAGCACTGGCACTTCTGTGCCTCTGGTATTTTGAATCATCCATTGTATGCATTTTATTAATTTTTTTTTTTTGTATTTTTTTATAATTTTATCATCTTTCATTTCTTCATATATCTTGTACTCACATATGACTATATCTATTCACTTATATCTTGTGTCTGCGGCTCATCTTACTATCTTATACATTTAGGGCGACATGTATGAATCCTGGCGCTGACAGGCTAGTTCTAAATAGCTTTAAGGCAGTGTAGAATGTTCCAGAATGTCATACATACAGGCGCATTGTAGTTCCACTGCGACAACTCAGGCTCAGGCAGACCACTATTAATCTGGTTTTGCTGTTCTAACTGTAATGTGCCTAGGTTTGATGCCCCATATTCATAAATGTGTCTCTACGAATGTGGTGCGACGTTCCCAGAATGCCCCAAATCTTTGGTGTGTTAAAAAGTGTCTTTGGCACAATACAAAGGCACTTATCCCGCCAAAGTTTGGAGTGCACCTGTTCATACATTCTTTTTGGCTGAAAGTACACCAGAAAACTGGAGCAGCCCCGTTCATACATGTCGCCCTTATTGTTGCTATGTACTCTCTCCTCTGGGATGCACTAATGCTTTTCTTAACATTGTGCAATTCGTCCTCTGTAATATACTTACTTGTGTGTGGATGCTTCCTCCGGCTCTGGCGAATGCTGTCACCATGTGGACGTGTCTCTATAGAGGTGCGTCAGCACGCACGCCCACATGACATGCTTTCAGGCATGCACGGTGAAGCACCTTTATGACACAGTGGTATACATGTGCTTCACATTATGTTGTTTCAATTTAAGTATCTCAGAAAGGGGAATATCTCTCCTTGGGAGAGCACCATATGGTGTGTAGAGTTTTGAATTTCCTTTTTGCCCTCTACAAAGCATCTGCATATCACAAGGCATTATGGGAAAGGAGCTGAGAAGCTCAAGCGCCCTCTATTCGATGTAACAAATCCTCAATTTGCTTTTGACCCACTGAGTCAATTTAAGTATGTACACCATTACATTCCCCTGAAGAAGACCAATACGCAAAACATGCGTAAGGAATAATTTTTACATCTATTACTTGGGTAATGATCATCATGTAAACTTTATTTAATTATTCAGATCATGTGAATTTATTTATGGTACCATGTTTGTATATCTTGACTGTTTTATTAACTTGCACTAAGCACATTTGCACTTTTTTATTTTCTATGTCCAATCAGTTATTGATAAACATTTATAGTCTTGCATTTTCAATTGACATCTGTGATATTTCCCTGTATATTTGTCATGATACTCCTCTTGTGAGATGGTGTACTTCTCCAATTTTTATGACCAATATTTTTAACTACAATAAACCCCTTACATTTTTGTAAATATTGTATCATATGTTTTCATGGGAAAGCACTGAAGATCTGACACTTTGATATAATGTAAAGTACTCTGTGCACAGCTTGTATAACAGTGTAAATTTGTTGTGCCCTAAAAATAATTCAACACACAGCTAACAATGTCTAAACCACTGGCAACAAAAGTGAGTACACCCCTAAGTGGAAATGAACAAATTATACCCAGTGTCAATATTTTGTGTAGCCACCATTATTGTTAAGCACTGCTTTAACTCTCTTGGGCAACAAGTTCACTGGAGCTTCATAGGTTGTTGCTGGAATCCTCTTCTACTCCTCCAGGACGCAATCATAGAGCTGGTGGATGTTGGAGACATTGCGCTCCTCCACCTTCCGTTTGAGGATGCCCCGCAGATGGTCAATAGGGTTTAGGTCTGAAGATATGCTTGACCAGTCCAGCACCCTTACTCTCATTTTCTTTAAAAAGAAAATACTGCCCTGCGGCCCAGTTTCTTAAGGGAGAGGATCATGTTATGCTTTAGTATGTCACAGTACATGTTGGCATTCATGGTTGCCTCAAACTGTAGCTCCCCACATCTGACAGCACTCATGCAGCCCCAAATCATGACACTCCCATCACCATGCTTGACTGTAGGCAAGACACACTTGTCTTTGTACTACTCCCATGGTTCCCACCACACATGCTTGACACCATCTAAACCAAATAAGTTTATCTTGGTATTATCAGAGAAAAGGAAAA
>JAODAL010078784.1:0-12796 GCA_025379985.1 Phyllomedusa bahiana | reverse complement strand
GTACATTGTTTTTAAACCCTATATGGAAAGGAGGGGGCCTTCCATTTGGGTTTCTGCCCCCGCCCACTCTCACAGGCGTCAAAGAAGGGCAGCTTTGGCAGGTTGGGTGTTTTTTTTATTTTTTCTCTCTGAATAATGGAGGTCGGTGACCCAGTGAGACCCCTGATTGGCTCAAATGAGGGGTAAAATAGGATGGACTCCCGTTTGGACCACGTTGAAAGGTGGGCGTTAAACATGTTCGTCAAGATATGTAAACCCGAAAAGTCTCAAATTTTTTTCTGTTGATAAAAACAAAAAATCCCCTTTTTTTTGGGATTTCCACTAGTGATTGCCCCTTTTTTTGCAGAAAGTCCCGTGGGGGCGGTCTGTGGTGGACAGTATAATTACATGTGTGCCGCAGCCTCCAATGGCACCCAGTTTGCTAGTTTTTTTCAGAGATTTTTTGTGTGCAGAAACATACGTTATATTGGTGTACATTGATTTTAAACCTATATGGAAAGAAGGGGTGCTTCCATTTGGGTTTTCTGTCCCCGCCCACTCCACAGGCTTCATAGAAGGGCAGCTTTGCAGGTTGGGTGTTTTTTTTTATTTTTTCTCTTAATTAAATGGAGGTCGGTGACCCAGTGAAGGCTGATTGGTCGTTGAGGGTAAAGAAGGATAGGACTGCCCGATTTGGGAAACCACGTTAAGTCGTGGGCACTTAAAAATGTTTGATCAAGATTTTGAACCGAGGTCTCAAAGTTTTTTCATTGCTGGAAGAAACAAAAAAAACTATCACAGCACTCTACAAAGCTAAGAGACGTCAAATTTAAATATATCAATTATTTCAAAATGCATTTCTGCTACTTTTTGGAAACATGAAAATGTAAGGTTCTTAGCATAGATTTTTGATCAAAGTGCGGGAGTTGTCATGGCGGCCGCGGGCACCGCTGCCCCTGCGGCCGTTTCCCTGCCTGCCAGGGCCGCGGCGCGGGCTTTGCGGTCACCCGCGGCCACCCCGTCCCCACGCCGGCTCGCTTCCCGGGCCCCCCCCCCGGTGAACGGCGTCCTGTCTGTCCCGGCTCGTGCGCAGGCGCCCCCTAGGGCGCGGACGGTGGTTTAAATTTAAAGGGGCCCAGTGCCCCGGTAATTGGCTTTTCCCGGGGCGTGGTCCTAAAAATGTATCGCCCCCCGCCCCTGTTGCCAGATTGTTGGTGTGCTTTGTGAATTTTTGGAGTGTCCTTGTGCCCGTAAGCTTATCCGGTACCAGTCCGTTCCGCTACGTTTCCTGACCTTTGCCGTTTGCCGCCTGCCTGACCGCGCCGTTCTCCCCACAACCTTGCCGCCTGCCCTCCCTTCTCCCTTTTCTGGACTACGCCTTTGGTTTAAAATCCGTACCACCAGTACCCCGGCCGCCACCGCAAGCAAGTACGTCAGGGGTAACGCCCCTGGAAGCCCCCGCCGCAGCAAGTCCTTTCCCGCTTTGCGGCGGGCTCGGGTTAAAACCGGGGGTATTTGACTCTGTTCCCTGGCGTGGCTTAACTACACCGCTTCGGTGGTCCAGCGGATCCACCGTCCCGCACAGACAATTGGCCAGGGATTCTCCCAGGGTACCTCTGCCCGAACCCCGGGACGTTACAAAGGCTCGCCCCCACAGAGTCAGCGCATCGACCACTCGCGCCATGAGAGAACCTTGCGGTCCCCACCCCCGCTGCGGCCCTGCCGTCCCACCTGCCCCAGTTGCTCCTCCCCTCACTCCCCCCTGCTCTGGCCCCGGGGACCTTCTCTGCATCGCCGTCCCGTCGCTATGATGGACCCCCCAAGAAGTGCAAAAGGTTTCATCATCAGGTTTACACATCGAGATCGGGACATCATTTCCCATTGAGCGGGCTAAAGTCCCCTTTTTTTATTAGCCCCCAAAACTGGCGAAGCTCTGGCCTGGGCCATCGTTGGCCCGGGGAAACCCCGTAACGGAACTTGAAAAGCCTTCCTCCGGGGTTTTCCGGCTGTCTTTGAGGAACCCGGTCGCACCTCCTAGCTGCCGCAGCATGTCCCGCCCCGCAGGCGATCCACGGGGGGACAAACCTGTGCAGTTCCCCTTAGCCTGGAAACTAGCCGGGAACAACGAGGCTTGGGGGCTACTTTTGGCAAGGCCTTTGGGGACGTATTTAAGGAGAGCTGGGGTCGCGACCTCCCTCCCCTTGGACGAATGATTGGGTTGGCCCCCCGGATCGATATCCGTTCGCCAGAGAAAAAAGGGAGCCCCGTCCCAACGCATTCCACCACCACGGGCTACCCGCTTAGCCCTGCCCTTCCAACCCCCTCCATTCCTCCGAAACGGTTCTTGAGGCGAACCTTGCGGGTGGAAAGGGCACATCTGACCCAGGGGAACGCTCGCAGCGACGTCTCAGCAGTTGTGCTTCTCTGCGGGGTTCCGGTCACTTCTTGGGAGACGCCCGGTGCGCCCGGGAAACTTCCGCCCCTTTGGGCTCGTAGGAAGGAAAACCCTAGGGTGTCATGCGCCCTCTCCCCCTGACCCTTTCGTTCTTTGGGGAAACCCTCGCCGGACAGCCCCTTTCCCAGACCACCTTTTTGGATCGGGGGTCCGCCGGAAATTCTTTTGCCTTTGCATGGTGTTCAGTACCAGCTTCCGTGACCCCCCTGCAAAACCCTTTTTTGTGTCCCCCGTCAGGGGCGAAAACCTAAGGATGATTGGGTTTCTGCAGCCCCCCTATCTTGCAATTGGGGCGTTATTCAGGAATCTATGAAGTTCTTCGTACTGCCTCGGTCCCTTCTGGATCCCCCGGGCCCCCCCCCCCGGGTTGCAAGAGATGCCCCGACCCTAATTGGAAACCAGGCGGATTTTCGTTGGGCCCGGCCCTGTCCCCACGATCCTTCGGGAGCCCGCCCGGCCCTTAGTTTGCCTTTACCAAACCTAGAAGTCCTTGCCGGTCTGCCTGCTCCTTACCGGCTATGCGGGTTTTTTCTCTGAAAAAAGGCCAAATCTTTGCCCTCCCACCGGCCCTTCGATTCCCTTTTGATCTCCCCCCGGTACTACCCTCCTCGAGGCAGAGTTTACCCGTTTTCCGTCCGGAAAAAAGGCAATGACCGTTTATACCCAAAGAAAACCCTACGAAAAGGGCTTATACTAAGTTTCATCCCTGCGGGAGCCGGATTCTTCTTCTCGGAAAAAGGGGGGACCCTTCGGCCCTGTATCGATTACCGGGGCCTGAAAAAAATAACAGTAAAAATCGGCCCCCCCTCCCTTTGATCTGGGCTTTTTGACCCCCTTGTGGCGAAAAAAATTTTTTCTAAATTGGATCTCCGTACCTACAATCTGATTCGCATCGAGAGGGTTTTACGAGGGGAAAACAGCCTTTAACCCCGTAAAGGCCATTTCGAGTATCTCGTCTGCCATTTGGTCCTGTAACGCTCCGGGCTGTATTCCAAAACTTTGTGAATGAGATTTTCCCGGGACCTTCTATAGTTTGTGTTTTGTCTATCTGGATGACATTCTCATTTTTTTCTCCAGCCGGAGACCCCCCCGTCCCCACTCCCCCAGTGCCCCACGCCTCGGAGTCACCGACTTTTTGCCAAGCGGAAAGTGCTTTTTAAACGCACCTCAGCCCTTTTTTAGGGTACTCGTGTCAATCAAGGGCTTCAGATGGACCCCACCAAGCTCTAGCATCCTGCAATGGCCCGTCCAGTGGGCCTTGGGGCCTTTTCAGCGTTTTGTGGTTTCCCAACTATTATGAAATTTTTTCCTCCCCCCCCCCCCCCCCCCCCCCCCCCCCCCCCCCCAACGTCTGAAAACCGCATTCGCTTTTGCTCCTGTTCTCCTCGTCCGGCCCTCAGCGCCCGTTTGTCTTAGAATCGATGCCTCCTCAGTTGGGGCCCCGGGGCCGTTTTTTTCAGAAGCCCCCCCCCGGGAAAATGCAACTTTTGGGGGTTTTTCTCCAAGACCTTCACCCCAGCTGAGCGAACTACACCCTTGGGGGCCGGGAACTCCTTGCTATAAAATTGGCCCTAGAAGAATGGCGTCACCGCTGGAAGGGGTCTCAAACCCCACGAAATATACACGGATCACAAGAACCTTCTCTATCTGCAATCTGCCCCGTTTGAATCCCCGACAAGCGTGGTCGCTTTTCTTCGCTGTTTTAATTTCTTCCTACACTTCCCACCCGGGTGAAAAAAAACCGGGCAGGGCAGACGTCTCTCCCAAACCTTGATAGGTAGGCTTGGAGCCCCCCCTTTCAGCACATTTTTCCTGGACGGCTTCTGGTGCTGTCCGTGAATTTTACAGGGACCTCCGGGGAAGCCTACGTTCGTCCTCTTTTCGGCTCGAAACCTTAAATGGGGGGAAATTTGTCCCAAACTGCGGGCCTCCTGGGATTACAAGTCCAACAATTTATCTCCCAAAACTATGGGGGCCACTCTCAGCAAGACGTTCGGGGACTTTGTCTCTGCCTGTGCCCCTTTTTGCTCGTAAAAAGTCCCCCCCTCAGACCCCCGGGTCTACTTCTGCCTCTCCCTGTGTGAGAAGGTGGACCCCTATTGCTAGGACTTTGTCATGACCGCCGGCCCCCATCCGGAAAAAACGGTCATTTGGGTGGTGGTTGGGCAGGTTTTCCAAGATGGTCATTTTTTCCCCCTTTCCCCGGGTTACCCCGTCACCTCAGCTAGCCCAGTCTTTTCCCCATATCTTTCGGGACATGGGCCCCTCCAATCACCCCTGATGGGGATCCAGTTTGTTCAATTTGGGGGCTCTGGTACCCGTTAGGGTCCAGTGGATTTTCGTCTTCGTACACCCTCAGCCAAGGGCAGGTGGAGAGGGTCAACCAAAAACTTAGGCGCTTATCTGCACATTTTGTGTTGCCCCGGGAAAATAATTGGTCTGCCTTCTCCCCTGGGCGGAAATTTTCTTACAACCTAGAACCCGGAGTCTGCTAAAGCCGCCCCCCTTTTTTTTTTTTGTTTGGGTTACACCCCCCACCCCCTCCCCCCGCTTGTGTCACGGTTTCCTTTCCGTGGGTGCCCCGTGGACTCAAGTCACTTGGCAGGTCCTCGTCAGGCCCTGCTTCAGGCTTCCTCTCGTACTAAGGTTCAGGCCCAAGGTACCGGAGACCTCCTCCCGTATTTAAGCCAGTGATAGGGTGTGGCTATCGGCCAATACATCCTTTCAAGGACCCCCGCTAAAGTTGGGCCCCAAATATTTGGGCCCTTTTGTGGAAAATTGGGAGTTAACCCCCGGGCTCCTACAAGCTCCGCTTGCCTCCCACTCTGCGGTCCCGAACGCCCTTTCCAGTCTCGCTCCTCAAGCCCGTGGTGGAATGCTTTCTCCGTAGATCTGTTCGCCCTTTTCCTGTGGCGAATCGGATGACTCTTTGAGGTCAAGGAGGTGCTGGCAAGAAGACAGTGAGGGGGGAAACGGGGTTCTTTTCATCGACTGAAGGGGTTCGGGCCTGAGGAAGGGTTCGTGGGAGCCGGGGAAAGGGATCTGTCCCCCGATCCCTGGGTAGGGTTTAAAAAAAAGAGGGGGGGCCTAAGGGGGGGGGGGGGGTACTGTCATGGCGGGCCGCGGGCACCGCGCCCCGCGGCCGTTTTCCCCCCCTGCCAGGGCCGCGGGGCGGGCATTGCGGTCCCCGCGGCCACCCTCGTCCCCACGCCGGCTCGTTACCTGGGCCCCCCTCCCGGGGAACGGGCCCTTTTTTCTTCCCGGGCGTCGTGCGCATGCGCGCCCCCCAGCGCCGCGGCGACGGCTGGTTTTAAAAATTTAAAAGGGCCGTGTCCGGTTAAAATTTGGGTTATTTCCGGGCGCTGGTCCTATATAATGTACCGCCCCCCCACCTGTTGCCAATTGTTGGTGGCTTTTTGAGAGTTTGGAGTGTCCCTTTTGTCCGTATTGCTTATCCCCTGTACCAGTCCGTTCCGTACGTTTCCCACCCTTTCCTGTTTGCCGCCTGGGTGACCGTTGTCCCCTCTCTGACCCCGAACCTCTGCCCCCTGCCCCGACCTTCTGCCTTTCCTGATACGCCCTTTTGGGTTACGATCCTTACCCACGCAGTACCCCGGCCGCCAGCAACAAGTCATGTCGGGTAACGACCTGGAGCCTCACGCCGCAGCAAGTCCATCCCCTTTGCGGCGGCTTGGTGAAAACCGGGGGCTACTTAGATCCCCTTCCCCTGGCGTGTTAACCCACCGCTTTCGGTGGTCCCCGCGGTCCACCGTTTCCCTCCAGGGGGGCTTTCAAACAGGAAATGCTGCTGCTATCCAAAGAAAGGGGGCTACCCATAACAAAGGGAAAAGTCAATTAGAACAGAAGAATGTAAAAAATTCTCCTTTTTTGTTCAAAATTTGTATTCCAATGACATTTTTTTCTGGAAATTATAAATAAATTGCAATGGGTGTTTTTCCCTTCCCTTGCCATGAGGGTGTATCTTTACACAGTTTGAGTCTGATATTGTCAGCATGTTGTTTATAGTAAATGGGGGTCCACCACTGTTATGTCCCCGTGTAACTTTTTTTTTTCCCGTAATGGAAAAAGGAAAAAAGAATTAACACAAAGGGGAAACCCGGGCCCAAAAATATCTTACTGTGGCAAGGGGAAACCCTTTTGGCATTTTTTTTCAGCCCATGGTTTTGGGCTCATAAGCCAGCCAACAGGTTCCCTTTAATGGTGCAAATGATTGCTAATATAGACCAGACTAGAAGGCTCAAAAGTCCCCTGTAAAGGAATAATACATAGACTATATATTTATATTTCTACATATTTAAATACAAATATACTTTTTATATATATGCACTTATTTTTACCATATGGAATGACGTTCATTGAACGGGATGTTTTTTTCCTTTAATAAAAAGTACATTGGTGGGTCAGAGTGAGGCTAACCTTTAAACAGTACCATATCAATATTTAATTTATTCTGAGCATGCTTCTTACACTGAATAAGTATTTTCCTTGTCTCAGTTTCATGTTAAATTATTAACAATGTTGCTTTTTTACCTATCTAGGACCATTAGAAAAGATTTTTGGCAAGACCACAATGGAATACATATTTAATTTGTGCAGAGGACAATTTGATTTCATTGTTCGGATACCTGATAGCCTCAAGATACGTATCTTATCATTTCTTGATACAGAAGACATTAAGCAGCTGTCAGAAACCTGTAAAACTTTCCAGAAGGTAAGCTGCCAACTGAGGTTACAATTTAGCCTTTTTATAGTTCATGTTATAGAAGAGTGAAAAAATCAGGCGATACCTTTTAGAGGCTAACTGAGTATATTTGATGGTGAGCTTTCGAGAGTACTAGCTCTCTTCTTCAGACTGATGTTATACAACAAACTGAAAATACACAGACTTTTTATACATAAAAAACATGGATCTTCAAAGGAACTTAGAATCTTTAAAAATAACAAAATGCAATGTAAGTAGAGCAGTTATTTAAAACAGGTCAGAAAATAAACAATCTGGAAACTTGTGAGGCGTGACAGGAGGGATCAGTAATTCTTGCTCTTATCTTTTAGCTACCAGGTTGTGATTTGTGACCCTCACAGTTCACACATAGTGTGACATGAAACTGGCATGAATATTAAGTCCAAATTGAAGAGTTTGAAATTTTTGCATTCTAAGGGTATGTTCACATGGCTTAATTGCGGGGCGTACAGTGCACCCCGCAATTACGGCGGGTCTTTGGGAGTTGCACTGATCGGCGCGTACTCCCTTGGCACAGGGGGTCCAGCAGCCAGCCGGGCCAATAGATTGTCATTACTCGCGCCACGAATAAATGACATGTCTATTATCTCCACGTGCGTACTATACGATCGTATTGTATGCCCAAGGAGAGGAGGCGTAATCCATAGGTCTCTATGAGAACTGTGGATTACCGTAATGATTGGGGCACATTTCGCTCGTATTAGAGCGCAGTACGCTCGCAATACGTGGCGAAATATGCCCTAAAATAAGCCGTGTGAACATACCCTAATACATGTAAACTATATCTTTTCTGACTTCTTGCCTATACACCCTGAACAATAACCCTACTAAGTACTATCCTCACTAAAGGACCTTGATTCATCATTATTTGATTCAACTGACTAGATTTTATCTATATAGCTTTATAGCTTTTTAGAGGTAGCAGGTCCACTAAGGGGCAGTTTCATCCATTCTGAATGTAAAAACAGAGATATTCTTTTAATACATATATAAAAAAAAAAAAAACTGCATGTATAGAAGATCGTACTATATTGGTTGTCTGAATCGCAAAATGCTTGCCCGAGTTTTCATTCATTTTCCTGTGATGTTTTCTGTACTAAAAACCCATTCACCTTTAGTTTTTGCATCCTGTCTGTGGTATCCATCATGATACCATAAAAAGGTATCCTGATGGATACAGTGGCTAGGCTGTGTTAGGACCATAGACTTCCATAGGGTGATTTTAGTCTTAATTGGACTATGTTTACATTACTTAGCAAATGTACACTTCTTTATCATTCACAATATGTTCGTAAAATAGGGCAAACGTAGTCCAATTAAGTCTGTGGTCTCGGTGCAGCCCCCAATGCAAAAAGATGTGAATGGGACCTAATTTGTGCTTTTCTTATGCTGTGTGTAGCCTCCCTTCTTTGCAGCCGATCAGCATTTCCTGTTTGACAACTATCTCTCTTCATCCTGTAAATCAATGATTCCCAGAATCCTTTGCTGTGCTTCACCTATGCTGTTGTCAGGATACGTTTATCTGGGCAGCCTTCCACCCGTTTAATGCAACGACCTGCGAGGGTTAATAGGTCTGGCCTCAGACCACACCCTGGGAGAGGTGCTGCTCCTGAGCCAGGAGTGACAGCTCTGCAGCCTCTCCCAACTGAGGGTGTGTCTCTCAGGACCAATAGAAGGGCCCGGATTCCGCACTAATCAGCTACCGGGGCGGTGTCCAGGCAGACCTTTTAAACCTCCTCACTTCCTCCAGGCTTTGCCTGTCAAAGGTGTTCCCTTGTTTCCCTGTGATTCTTTCGTATACTTGTCTTCCTGTGTTTCTAACCTCGGCCTGTTTCTGACCTCGCTTTTGTACTGCGCTCTTGACCGTGTTTTGACCCCGGCTTGTTTCTGACCATTCATTTGCCTCACGTTTCTTGGCTTATCCGTTACCGCACCGTTGCCGACCCGGACTGATTGACTCTGTGTTTTCCCTGATGGCCCTGCACTTAGCAGCATAGGGGCTGTCGTCCAGTTTTGGTTTGCCATCTAGGGCAGGACGCCAAGTAGGCAGGGACAGTGGGATGGGTGGCAGTAAGGGCCCACAACACTTCCTCTGATGTGACAGTTTGACAGGCCGCTATTTATCTGCTCTCCATGCACCATGAACCCCTTTGACTGCAGTAGTAGAGCAGAGCAGGGGCTTACCCAGTTGGTTTCCAGGATTTGACACTGAAAAGTGCAGCAGCAGGAGACCCCCCAGGGTACCCCTCAGGCTGGAAGTACCCCGGCCCCCACTTCCCCCTTTTGTTGAACCCCTATCCAGTTCCCTGAAGGTTCTCAGGGGACAAAAAGGGCTTTTTTAGTGTTTAAGGGAGGGATTTTCATCTTTTACTTTCGTCTCCGCCCATGTACCTCAGGTAATGAGGAGCAGCAGGTGGGAATCATTATGTCCCTACTCCAAGTGTCCCCCCAGGAATGGGCTTTCTCACTACCCCCCGACTCGCCCGAATTGTCTTCAGTGGATGGTTTTTTCAACTCCCTGGGGCTTCTTTTTGACGATCCTGATAGGGAGGCAGTGGCTGAGATGCAGCTCACCACTTTAAGACAGGGCAAGAGGACGGTGGAGGAGTATTGTTCAGAGTTCCGGCGTTGGTGTGTTCCGTCAGGGTGGAATGACCCAGCCCTTAGGTGCCAGTTGAGATTGGGGTTAGCTGACCATGTAAAAGACATGTTGGTAGCTTATCCAACCCCTGGCATGCTTGATGGGGCTATGGCTTTCGCTTGGATAGACGGTTTAGGGAGAGACGCCGGGAGAAGACGTTTATTCCACTACCCCGCGTTACTCTGCTGCCTCGTTCTGTCACCTCTCCAGGACCCACTAATATTGAGATACCCCCCGAGGAGCCTATGCAACTAGGAGCCTCGTCTGCGGGCCCAGTCAGTGACCACAGGAGCTCACGTCGCATCCGTAAGTGCCCCCAAAAGAAGGACTCGGCCAGAAGACTCCAGCGCCTAGGTGACTCGCGGGAAGGTCACCTAGGCAAACAGTTATTTCCTATGGTGTCAAAGAAACTGTTGCTTCCAGTTAAGATTACGTAACTTTCCGGGTCTGGTTCCGGGAGTGCCTTTGTGGATTCGGGATCAGCTTCCAATTTTGTGGACGCATCGTTCGTTAAGCGTCTGGGCCTTCCCTGGAGGCCTTTATCTGATTCCTTGCGGGTTGTGGCGATAGATTCTACCCGGTTGGTCAGAGGCAAGATCCAACATTGCACTCCTGAGCTTGAGATATTGGTGGGATCTATGCACACGAGAGGTGTATCCTGTTTATCATGGAGGGCTTACCAGCTGACGTAGTATTAGGGTTTCCATGGCTTCAGAAGCACAACCCTGTGTTTGATTGGAATTCTGAAGAATTGATTAGGTGGGGTAAGCAATGCATTAATAAATGTCTTCCTATCATCCTGGGCAATACGGAGATTCAGCAGATTCCTGCCTTTATCCGGGACCTGGCAGAGGTTTTTTCTAAGAGCCAATCTGAGAGATTACCCCCGCATAGGTCCTATGACTGTGCCACTGAATTATTGCCTGGGGGGAAATGTCCCAAGAGAGGATAACAATCGTTGGTCCGGAGAGCTTCTATTTTAAACAGTACTTGTGAGATTCGAAAGGGCCCCATCCAGCCTTCTCTGTCGCCCAGGGGCTGGGTTCTTTTTTGTTAAGAAAAAAAATGGTTATCCCCCTTGCTTGATTACCAATCAAAAAGGTAACGGTTAAGAAACCCTACCCCCTTTCCCTTTTATTCCTGATGTTCAATCAAAAAAAGAGGGGAAAGTGGTTTAAACTGGATCTGAGAGGGGCTTAAACCTTTTTTCGGGTAAAGGGGGGATGAATTTGGAAAACTGCATTTTAAAACCCCGGGGGAGCCATTTTTAATTCGTTATCCCTTTGGGTTTTTTAACGTCCCGCGGGGGCTTCCCCGAAATTTTTGGCATGTTTTCCCAGATCTCCCCCCCCATTGGTCATTTTATGGGTTTTTTATCGGATGACAATTAATTTATTGCAGGATTGGTTCCCCGTTAAACACGGAGAAAAGTTTTGCAGATTTAAAGGTAAATATTTGTTTGTAAATTGAGAAAAATTTTTTTCGGGGGTTTAGGAGGTACCTTTTTGGGATAATTTTGATTCGAAAATCATTCCCTATGAACCCTGGGAAAGGTTCAAGCTATTCTCGATTGGGGTTTGGCATCCCCCTGAAAGCCTTTTAAACGCTTTTAGGCTTTTCCCAATTTTTTTCGAAAAATTTTTTAGTAATTTTTTTGTTTCTTGGTCTTAAAAAATAGACTAAGAAGGGGGAATTCAGTAACTGGCAAGGAGGCCATAGGGCTTTTGAAAAGGTTGAAATTGCCCCCTGGTGAAAATTTGCCCTCTCCTATACGGACGCCCCGGATCAACCCCCATGGTTTTATGACCAATGCCCACCTCTGAGGGGAAGAGGGTTTTTTGGGGTGTTTTGTTGATCGTTTTAGTAAGATGTGCATTTGATTCTTTAAAAACATTGCCCTATCAAAAAACTTGCAAAATTTTTTTCAGACATATTTTAAATGATGGGCTACCCGAAAATATTGTGTCTGATAGAGGAGTTCAAATTTTTTTTGTTTTGGAGAGCTTCTGTAAGGCCCCGGGGACCCCTTTTCCCTTTCTTTGCCCTTCACCTGGACCAATGGGCAACGAGGAGTTAACAAAGTTCGCAAAAAAAAACCGGGGTTTTGTCTCGATCAGCAGGGAATGGGTAAATCTTTTTGGGAGAATTCGTTTAAAAAGGTAGTAGCTGGTTGGTTTTTCCCTTTTTTGCAATTTTGGCTTTCAATAGACATGCTCTTGTTCCCGGGGTACTTCGATCATAGTGGGTGGTGTCATGTTAAGGTCGTGCATGTCTGGGCCCAAATTTAGAAGAATTGGCGAAGCCCAGAACATCTAGAAAGGAAAAGTGTGATAAAAGGCCTTTGTGTGGAGGATTTAATGTTTGGGGTAAGTTTGGGTCTACCGGAAACTTTATTCGGTCCCCCCTGGGAATGGCCCTGCTTTTTTGGGGCCCTATGTAATTTGGGGTGATTAATCCGGGCCCCCGGGTAAGTTACCTTGGTTTTGGGTACATATGTTTTTCACCCTCATCCCGAAGAGGTAAATTCTTGTATCCCCCCTGTAAACCTCCTCCTCCCGTAAAAGGTAAGGGGGGGGTTTTGAGTATGAGTTGCCAAATTATTGACTTCGCGACTACAAAGGTCCTGCATACCTTGTGCATTGGAAAGGGTTTTCAGTCCCCAGGGGAGGTGTGGGTTTGCTAAGTCCATTCATGCGAATCCTCATCAAGGAATTCCCCGACGTCCCCCAGAGAAAAACCAAACGGTGGGGTCCCGTGGCCCCCCCGAAAAGGGGGGGTACTGTCAGGATAAGTTTTATCGGGCGCCTTCCACCCCTTTAATGAACGACCGCGAGGGTTAATAGGGTTGGGCCCCAGACCCCACCCCGGGAGACGTGCTGCTCCAAGCCGGAGTGACAGCTTGCAGTCTAACTGGGGTGTGTTTCAGGCCCCAAAAGGGGGCCCTGATGGCACCAATAGA